>LIEC01006062.1:95852-140723 GCA_001925005.1 Drosera capensis
GGGGGGGGGGAAGAACATTGTTAATTGTTATATATATATATAAAAGAATAGGTGTTCTCTCTTGAACAATGCACATAAACAAAAGCAAATAATTGTGAAGCATATAGAGATGTATTAGCGAATCATGAGCTCTATAGGAAATTTTACTTGCATTCCACACTTCATGATCATGAACTCGAATACCCTGAATTCTTTTCTCAATTTTATTGAGATATTTCGTGAGTATAGCCTCGTCATTGATGCAGTAGAGCGTCGTGTACGCATCTATATGTTCAATGAAAAACCTATCAATACATGCAAACATCTCCAAGATCATGTCCGCCAACAATAGATATACAAAGAAATTCGTTAAGTAACGGATAATTCAATGCTTCACTGACTTTCAAGAGCTTGAATTCTGAAAAATTGTCACCTATCACAAGAAAGAAAAAAAAAACTCATTGCACTTTCCAACCTGGCATTTTCTTTTTTTTGACATGTGTCTAAAGGTCATTGGCAAAATATGACCTTTCTCGACAGAATGTGTCTTTCGTTATTAATAACACCGGTTATAGTATTATTCCATTTTAAATTTTAGCGGAAAGTTTGCACTTTTCACACTGACATTTTTTTTTCTTTTTTGAAATATGTTATATTGTTCATGGATAAATCTGTGTCATCCGTTGTTAATAACACCAGATACTACTTTATCCGTTTTAAATTATTAGGATATAAGTCATAATTTTAATTGAGGTCACGATCATAACTTAATGTATTTTTGGCTCCGTTGCAAAGATTATAAGATATCCCACTTAAAGTTTCATGGAAACAATGAAAATTTTTCAAATGTAAACCTTCTCCCATCACAAACGGTTCAATATTGATGGTTAAATAAGTTTTTATAGTCGACGTTTGTTACGGATCTTCTCCCATCAAGTATTTGACAATTACAAATAATAATCATATAGCAATCAAATTTGATTACTATTACACCAATACAGTGGATCGATATATGTTGCTTGATGATAAAAGATGTGCAAATAAGTTAAAATATATTGTACTTCGTTCGTCCTAATTTAATTGAAACGTTTTGAAACGACATAAGAATTTACGTGTGAGTTAAATTATATAAGTAATACTTTTTTTGTTCTTATGAGTATAAGAGAGGAAGGTGAGAAAAAGAAAAAAAAAATAATAATGGAAAGGATTGGCGTGATATAAAACAGAGATGTTTTGATAATTTTATATGAAATTCTTTTTAACTAGAATAACATTTATCACGAAAAAATTTCAATTAATTTAAAACGGATGAAGTATTAAATGTGTCACACAAGAGGAAAAAGATCATATGTCACACACATGATTTTAATTTATACAAAAAGTTAAGATTACAATGTTATATCGATGTGTTATGATATAGACCCAACCCTTAATTAAACACTACATCATATGTCCCATGTTAGTTGCATTCCTTATATACATAAAAAAAATAAAATTGATGACATTACGAACGATTCGCGGAACGAACAAAAGATATTTTTTTATTAATTTATTATAAAACAATAAACATGATATATATCACGAAATATAATACCAGGATATAATAATATTCATAATATATTATTTATTAATAAAAAATAAAAATCAAAATATTTAATAAATTATATATATTAATCGATTGTAATTGATTAATCAAACGATATTGTAATTGGAATAATGAGAGTATTAATTAATTGTTTTCCTCTTTACGCCATTTTGAAAACCCTAGAAATTTCTCTCTTCGTCTTCTTTCCAAACCCCTGTTCTCATTCTCCTTTCTTACATCCATGGGGCGCAAGCACAGAAATATCGAAATCGAAACCCTAAACGGCACCTTTGAAGAAGACAAAGCCAAAGCTTCGAGGAAGAAAGTGAAGGAGAAGAGAGACGAGGGAGAGATTGAACACGAGGTGAAGGAAACCCAATTGGTTTCTGATAAGAAGAAGAGGAAGAAGAAGGAGAGGGAAAGTGATGATGGTGAGGATTTGACAAATGGGCTGGTGTCTGATTGTGGAAAAGACACTGAAGAGCATGATGGGTCAGATCAGGTCAGTGAGAAGAAGAAGAAGAAGAAAAGGAAGGAGGAGGAAAGTGAAGATAATGATGGGATTTTGAGAAATGGGTCGGTGTCGGATGATACGAAAACGGGGGAAGATGATACTGGGTCGGAAGGGAAAGCGGAATTGAAGAAGAAGAAGAAGAAGAAGAAAAAGGAGAAGGAGAAGAGAAGTGATGAGGCTGTGAATGGAGATGAAGTGGATGAGAAGAGTAACGGGAAAGGGATTGGAGAGGGGGAAGATGTGATGCAGAGCTATGACGGTGTGGCGGTTTCAGGGAAGAATGTGAAGCAATCGAAGTATGGAGTGTTGAAGTCTTTTGATGAGTCTGAGCTTCCTAAGGAGGTGCTTGAGTGCTGCAAAGGTTTTACTAAGCCTTCTCCGATTCAATCACATTCTTGGCCTTTTTTGTTGGATGGACGGGACTTGATCGGGATTGCTTCGACAGGGTCAGGTATGATCCATTGTTGGATTATTGTTGTTCAACAATATTTGAGGAAGGATTGTGCTTCTTAGGGTTGTCGCTTGTTGTGTGATTATGATCAGGCAAGACATTGGCATTTGGTGTTCCGGCAATTATGCATGTTTTGGGTAAGCGCAAGGGAAACAAGTCCAGGGGATTGTATCCAATTTGCCTTGTGTTGTCGCCGACAAGGGAGCTAGCACAGCAAGTATGTGTTAAGAGGGCTGTTTTTTTCCCTTGGTGATTATGGTTAAGATATTTTGTTGATTCAAATTCTGGTGCTAGATTTCAGATGTGCTCACTGATGCCGGGAAACCATGTGGCGTGAAAGTGCTATGCGTCTATGGGGGGACTTCCAAAGGGCCACAGATTTCTGCTCTAAAAACTGGTGTTGTATGTTACTTCTATCCCTTTTTTCTCTCTCTTGTGTTGTGGGAACTTTTTTTATTAAGTGGAGAATTGGACGTCACTTAAACACAAAGACACCACTAACCAAGAAATTGCTTTTGTTGTCCAAAACTGAACTCCTTATAATTGTACCTCCATGAAATAGTTAATGGGATCTCTTATTTTGCTAATGCTTTGTCAATTAGCATGATGTCGAATGGCATTATTTAAACTACATTGGATATTTGAACGAGCTTTCCTAGAGTCCTTGCAAAAGACAGCTTTGGCTTCCTCAAAGAATATTTATTCGATAGTTAGTGTGAGTAGTTTTTCTAGAAAAAAAAAATGTATTATATGAAAATGCATTATTGTGATGCTTGGTATAGTAGTTTTTTGTTCCTTTTAGTATCATTGTGCTTTCCGCTACTCTTAACTAGATATCCACATTGCTTATTTCTGTTGCTTTTGTTGTTTTCTTCTCTGGTTATGCTGTGGTGCAGGTTATCTATGTTTTCAGTGCATGGATTATATTTTAATAATTTATTGTTTTTCAACTTCCTTTTGATCCTCTTGTGATTCAGGACATTGTGATAGGGACTCCTGGTAGATTGAAAGATTTGATTGAAATGGGTGTATGCCATCTTCAGGATGTCTCTTTTGTGGTAAGTATGATATGTTGGCACCTGTTCGGGGCTCTTGGATCCTTTGTCATGCTCATAGATATATCTTATTCTACACTTCCCTCAATATCGCCCTGTGGTTTTTTTGTTTTTTTTAAACTATAAACGACAACTATTCCTGCATCATAGACAACGAGTATCTCCTGCATTCCCTTTTGGAAAGATTGATATGTGAATCTTGATGTTGATCCTTTAATTGTGAATTTGCAACAAGAGACCTTTACTGAAAGCCTTCCTGCACTCTGGTGACCATATTGCTTTTTGTGCTTGAGTTTGAGATTATCTTACACGTTAAGAGATCATAAGTTTGGAGTACTTTAAATTGCATTTGAAAAGTGAATAGACCACTCCTGTTTGGTTTTAATTTAACATATATACTTTCACAACATGAACTTCCAACGGATTAATCCTACAAGCATGATTTCATTTTGGGGTTTAAAGGGGAACAATGTGTTGATGATGCCAAGTTAGAATGCATAACCACATCTATGACGGTAAGGTTTTCAAAGTGTAAGGATATGTTTCATTCACTTTACTAGATGTAGGTGTATTGGCCAAGATACATATGGTGATGGATTAGATGGTTCTTATCCGGTGGTTCTTCTTCCTTATTAGTAGTAATTAGTGGTGATATATATGTGAAAGGCTGCATGAGTCTTTATAATTTGGCGAGAGTGAGGGTCAAGAGAGATCACTTGGCATAAGAGGGGACGATCTTCGGTTTTCATGTTGCTAGGACGACTAAATTTTCCGGTTGACATAGTGAGTGATTGGGGCAATGTTCACCTTTTTTTAAAGCGTTAAAAGTTCTATTCCATCTCACAAAAGAGCAACCCATAGGCCTTACATCCAAATCACACCAACTTACGACGCCTAAACAATCAAACGTACATGGGACATAATTTTCCTAACTAACCCATCAGTAGAGCTTGAACTCTGCTGGAACACTCGAGCATTCCTTTCCAACCATAAACAGTATATCAAAGCAGCAAAGGCTGCCCTTCTTCTCTTAGCCAACCTAGTTTTCCCCTTCAACACCCTTAAAATCCATCTCCACCGTTGCTCAAAACCCCTTGCACTTTTCCTCCTCAGCTTCAGTACCTGGAACACCTTGCATACTTCAGCTGAATATCCACAATAAAAAAAAAGAAGATTTATATCTTCCGCAGCAGTACCACATAAAACACAAAGGTCATCATCTATTAGGCCTCTCTCATACATTCTGTTTTGAGTCCTAAGCCTGTCCAGTAATGCCAACGAAAGAATGAAACTCCACACTAGTTTATGGCATAGGGAAGGTTTAAAATATCAGATGTCGATGTCGTGTCAATTATAAAAATTTTACGTCCAGTGTCGAATGTCCGTGACATGTTGATAACATTTAAAAATCATCGGGTGTTATAAGATAAAATAATAAATATTCATACATATGATATAACTTATAAATTGTTAGTAATAAATAATTCTACATCAATCAACACTTCAAATTTAGAACACAAAAAATATCATATCATTTTTCTTCGGAACATGAAAAATTTCATATCATTTCATTTTCGTATAAGACCAAAAAATCTCGTTCTATTTCTACTCTAGGACAAATGTCATTTCAATGTAGTTATTTCATAGAAAAATAGAATTATGGTTTCTTTGTGTTGATTCATATATATAAACTAACTTTGGACTTTTTTTTATTGCGAAAAATTAATTAGTTTATAATTGGGCCTAGCCAAATCCATTTAATCTTTTTAAAATCCAACTTTTACAAATGTCGACATATGTCATATTTGGCCCGACATGTCAACGACATAAATCTGAAAATGACATATGATATTGTTTTACAAATGTTGTGCTAGGTACCTCTCTAAACTGACATTTCGACCGAAATATTTATCATGACGGTCGACATTTAAAACACTGGCCATAGGACCTTTGTATTCCCTTCAAGTTGGACTTCATACCGTTTCTTCACATTATGACCCTCACTGCTCGATGTTTGTAACACGTCACCAGGGTACCTCTCCATCATCTGATCACAAACTTTCAATAATGAAGACCATACCCAACCTGGCCCTACTCTCCTTTGAATGCTATTCCACTGCTTCTCGTTGATGTAGTATTCATGTAGGTATTCGATCCAAACTCTGTCTAACTTCTGCTGTATGGCGAGCCCAAAGAGACTTGAACATCATCGCAATATTCCATTCTTTGACTGCTTTGATGCCTAGCCCAGTAGCCCCCCATAAGACTTACACACTTTAGACCAAGAAACTAAGGCCTTATGTGGATTCGTGGCAACTCCAGACCATAGGAATGGTCTACCCTTTTTGTAATCTCATTCTGTCTAAATGCTGTATTATTCAGTCCTATGACTAATCACATGAAAGTGTGCATTCTCATTCTGGTGAGCATTGTTCAGATTGTAATAATGCCTTTCAACACTTCTGTGCAGGTTCTAGATGAAGCAGATAGGATGCTAGACATGGGATTTGAACCTGATGTGCGGAAAATATTTAGTCATACATGCTCTGGTAATGGCTTTCTAATGTATGCCAGTTGCATTCTGTTCATTGGTACTTGAACATGCTTGTGATGGCTGGTGCAGACTATATATCTGTTTTTTTTCCCCTAATTGGTCTTCTGCGTCCCATGTTTGCTACCTTAGGAACACTTATATTCTTTATACAAGGGATCTCTATGTGATGCCATATTACTATTGTTTATATTATTATTGTTTCTTTTTCGTAGACTCCAATCAAACGCATTGCATTGTTTAACTTCAGTCATACATTGTTTAACCAGATGTGATGTTGGTTTTAACAGATGTTACTTGAAATGGGTTTATCAGTGTTCATCACTTTCCGACATATTTGGTTTATCAGTGTTCATCACTTACCGACATATTTTTATTACATGATCATATAATTCTGAATCTTAAACATCAAAAATTTTCAGTCAGGCAAATGGTGATGTTCAGTGCAACATGGCCTACAGCTGTCCACGAATTGGCTCAGGAGTTTATGGATCCAAACCCAGTTAAGGTGAGAAATAAAACCGAGTATTATAGCATCCAAATGCTTTTGTGGTAATGTGTTGTATTGTATCTATTTAATTTATCCATCTTCTGTCTGTGTTTTTTTTTTTCCCCAGAGAGCTTATATCTTTTATCTTTGATTCAGGTTGTGGTGGGTTCAGAGGATCTGGCAGCTAACCATGACGTCATGCAGATAGTAGAGGTATGCCAAATAAACTAGGTGAATTCAGTCATGTAAAATCTTTGTGGTGCCTATCAAATGGTCCTAGTAGCCTACATGAAGTTTTTACTTGACATACTACTTGTTTGCCTCTTGTAGGTTTTGGATGATCGTGCACGCGATCAACGCTTGGTGGCTCTTCTTGAGAAGTATCATCATTCTAAAGCGTAAGCTCTAAAATTTCAGAAGCGTCTTATCGATGAAACTACATCTTGACCTAGAAGAAATTGCAAAAGATCCATTTAGAGAAGTTATAGCTTTCTAATATTTGGAGTTTGAGCATCTAATTATCGTAGAATACTTGGGAAATGTCATCTATCTTATGCTCCTTGCGTTGTGAAGAGAGAGATGTTTTTGCATTGAAGAACATCGCATCATTGTTATTTCTCATATATGTCGAGCAGTTCTTTAGGTTTAGTAGGAGTTGCAATGGCTGCCTCTGCTTGCTTTATCCTTTTTTCTGCCTTGATTTGCTGAGAAGAAACCAAGGTAGGTATTACTGCCGCAGCCTTGTTTTTCCCAAATAGATTTAGCGCCCTCCATAAAAACCTCTGTGATTAAAGTTTGTGGTAAATCTGCAACATTGTCACCTCAACCCCAAATAAGTGAATTCCTTCTGTATTTTTTCTTATTCGTCTTCAATCAGAGATGCAATCTTAAATTTATTGGTTCTCTTGCTCTTTTTTTCGTGTGTTAAGAGCTGAACATGGTTGAGGAACAATTGTATTCTTGCTTTGCTTCTATCCACTTCAGCACGAGACTCTTTGACATTTAATGCATCTGCAGGAATAGGGTGCTGGTTTTCGTCTTGTACAAGAAGGAAGCTGTGTACATTGAGAATATGCTGCGACAAAAGTAATAGTTCCATGTTTTCATGTCTTATTGCATTCTTGACAGCTCAAGTTTCCTCTGTGCTATCTGTTTTTGGCTGCAATATCTTTTGTAAATAGTTAAGCGCTCACCTAACTACAAAATTTTATTTAACCTTTATTATTACAGAGGCTGGAAAGTTGTCTCCATCCATGGAGATAAAGACCAGAATTCACGCACAAGAGCTCTATCCTCATTCAAGGATGCAAGCTGCCCTCTGCTGGTATGATATGTAGTTTCCCTTGAATCTTTCAAATTAATGTTGAAACTTGAAACTCATCCATGCGATAGTTACCTTGCAAAAAATAGATGCATCACAAAGCTCCATACTAACCTGATGCCTCCGTTTATTTGGTTTGTCGTCTTATCAGATTGCAACTGATGTTGCTGCAAGAGGATTGGACATCCCAGATGTTGAAGTAGTAATCAATTACAGCTTTCCCCTCACAACCGAAGATTACGTCCATAGAATTGGCCGAACTGGACGTGCTGGTAAAAAGGGTGTAGCTCACACGTTCTTCACCCAGCATAACAAGGTACATATATATCTTGCCTTTCAAGGAAGTTTTTATGAATCCTTCCTGATCTTCTGTCTGCCTCTAACAGGCTATTGCTTTCAACTTCAGTGACAATGCCTTAATCGAACTTTTCAGGGGCTTGCTGGAGAACTGGTGAACGTTCTAAGAGAAGCCGGTCAGGTTGTACCTGCATCTCTTATGAAATTCGGAACGCATGTTAAGAAAAAGGTTAACATTTTCTCCGTCATTGCTTTTTTCTCTTCTTTTTTTTTTTTTTTGATGGTTCGCTTTTTTCTCATTTGTTACTTTCTTGTACTACCAATAAACCTTGGCTTTATGTTCAACTATTCGATTTATCCGGTGCCTTTCGAAGCTCAGACATAACATGCGAAACCTAACCTTCGAGTCTGCTTCTGGAATTTCATAGGAGTCTAAACTCTATGGCGCTCACTTCAGAGAGGTTGCTGCTGATGCCCCTAAAGCTAAGAAAGTAGTCTTCAACGATTCAGATGAGGACTGAATTGCCCGATTGTGATACCGTGGAACGCCGAAAGCACATTGGTCCATAGGTTAATTGGATCAATGCAGTTTTGAGTCGACAATTATGGGCAGCCTAGTGAAGGCGCGGTTGCCCTCCCTTGGGTTTTACAGGATATGATGGTGCTCCACATGCCTGCACGAAGAAATCAGATTGTATTTCTATTGTACTACAGTATATTTAATTCATGGTGGTTGTTTTGTTCAGGTAGATTTTGTGGAATCAGTTCGTAATCCAGTACTTATCAAGGTAATGACTTAGGTGGCAATGATATTGGATGAGGAATTTTGTTTGTTGTTGATTATATGGCATTGTATGTCATGAAATGGAAACACAAACTACAATTACATCAGTCTCTATAATTAAGACATTGGTCGCTGAATTGAATAAAATTGTTGATTGTCACAAATCTATTATGAGCAAGATCAAAGTTTAGTAGTGTGTGTGGTATCTCGGTAGGTGTTGCTACGTTATCTGATGCACCGTTCATGCAACTTGGGTTTTCATGGACATTGGATTTTTGGACCTTGGGTTTTTTAAAATATAAGTTCATTGACTCCAATTATGTCGATACTTGATTGGTCCATGCATACGGCATGGGGCATCAAAACCCGCGTGCCTTAGATCATGAATTTTTATTTTTTTTTGCGTTGAGGTTGTTTATTTTAGATGAATATTTCATCATATTTTTACTTTTGGAAAGAAGAGTTTGATGTTAACAATATATTCGTTTGAATTCATTTAGATTTTCAATTGATGAAAAAAGAAACCTAGGGTTGGTGACAATGTTTGTTCTCTTTCGTTTGTTTTTTATTCGATTCGTTCTTTTGATGTATGTCCCGTATCATACAATGAGTATCTCAAAATCATAAAATAGATATGTTAGATATTTCATGATATATATACGGAAAACCTGTTGCGTTGTAAAAGGAAGCCACCACAATGTTATGAAATCCAGAAAGCATCATTTTATAATAGGAATGACATGCGTTGTGTTTGTGATACTTAATAAATCAACCTAATAAAAAAAATAAACCATGACATCCAAGATAAGAGATTATGTGTGTTTTTTTTACTTGATGAAAATTTATATTTATGACATGAATTGTAAAAAAAATGATAAAACATTTTTTCTTAATCATGGTGTTTAGAGAACAATTATAAAAAAAATCAAAAAAAAGAAAAAACACAACTCAAATTATGTTTTAATGGTTTAAAGAAAATACTTAGCTACCTTTTACATTAGAAAAGCTAAACCAATATATATATATAGGGAAATATGTGACTGATTTTATACTACTCCGTCGAGGAAAAAAGATACAACATATGTGTAAACTTTATTATTCTATACGTATGAATACAAATCTTATTTTCATATCAAATCACTTTTGATCGTCTCGTAATATATATTAGATTGAAATACGTAACTTACCCAACCATTAATATTTCATAATAGGTTTACAAAAAAATACGTTTGATCGTCGTTATACACGTGTCAAATTTTATATCGACACGTATGTCAAGTCAACCCATTGCATCTTTTCTGGGACAAAGGGAATATAAGTTTTATTTTTTATACCGTCACAAAAATCAACCCCAACGTAATATATATATATATATACTCTCTTCGTCCAATAATAATTATAACATGCGTGTATTTTATAGTATTCTATACATATGAATGTAAGTCATTTTTCATATCAAATTATGTCTGATCGTCTCACAACATGTATTAGATTGAAGTACGTAACTTACACAATCATTGATGTTTCACGATAAATTTATAAAAAAATATATTTGATCGTCATTGCACGTGTGACAATTTTATATCGACACGCATGGCAAGCCAAAATGTTACGATCATTTTGGAACGAAGGAAATATATATATATATATATACACATCGGCTACTAGCCAACATCCATCTAGAAAAAAATCAAACCAAAATTTAAAATTTTTATAAAATATTGGTTAGTTATCATCATATATATATCGTATTAATTTTGTCACATAAATAATCAAATCTTTAGAACATGAGTAATAGTAATTTTTTGTTATTTTTATTCATATAAATGAAAAGAGTACCTTTTACTCAAAGCCCTGGTTGATGGTCGTCTTCTCTCCGTACTCGAACCATTACCTATTCCGTCTCCGCCCTTCTCTTCTTCCTCCACCACACTAGCTCGTCTCCGTCGTCTTCGTCGGCGGCGGCGTTGCGGTGATTAAGAAGTCGGAGATCGAGATGGCGGCGGCGCCGTTGCTGTACCTGGAGACGCTGCGGAACTCGCACCCGGAGCTCTCCGTCTGGTTCAACGACCTCTCGGATCTGTACCAGAAGAAGCTATGGCATCAGCTCACCCTCAAGCTCGAACAATTCCTCGCCTTATCTGTTCTCCAGGTTATAGTCTTTGTTGTTGGTTCTCTGTGACAATTGACCTGTGTTCGTTAGGTATTGGATGATTGGGATTGGTAAGGGACTGATGTGAGGATTTGGGAGGGTTAAGGTTTGGGAGTTTGGGGAATTTCGCGGAATTAGGGGGTGTGGATTTGGAATGCAGGTCTTGTGGAGGATTGGTTGATGTGATTTGCTTTGATGTTGTGATGTTGTTGAATTCGTATTGGGGGATTTGTTGCTGTGATTTTCGAATTGTTGGGTGTGGATTCGAAGGTTCTATAATTGGAATGCAGAGGTGGATATCATTGTAGTGGTTTAGAGTGCAATCTGTGGAAACAATCTACATAAGTTTGTTTTGTGGGAACAATCTGTGGAAAGTAGGGTATCATATTATAAGCTTGGCAGTAGTTTTTTACTTCTCTTTGCAAATGGAAAGTGTTATGCTTTTATGTTGGCAACATGTGTTTTATTGATGATTCTAAATTGTGTAGAAAGAGAAGTAAAAGGAAATGCTGAATATGGAGTGAGGATTTTGAAAAAGCTAATGTGGTTAAGTCTGTGTTCTACTTCTCTGGTTATTTTCCATGATCTGAATAGTAAGTGTTAAGGGTAACGTGGGTTTGTATGGGAACACGTATCGGAAAAGAAAGAAAAAGAAGAAGGGGTTATCTGTGACTGTGGATTACAAAGTGAGATGAATAGTCAGTGGCGTGTTACAACTTGTTGCCTTGTTCTTCTCTCACAACTCATGCAATTACCCGATAAACTACAGTGGCACCATTGAGCACAAAGTTGTCCTACGACGAAAGTGAATTCTGGACACTTGATACAAACTGATGTTAAGAAAATATCTTTGGATTAGAAAATCTGTTATGATTTGCATCTTAATGTGGTTGAACACAATTGCAATGCGATTAGCTTTATGGATTTCATTCTGAGTTACTAGTTGAAGAGAATATCATGTTTGGTATCTATTCTGAAATTTAAATAGCTGAGGCTACCTGCTGTTGCCAAATTATTGGTTTGCAATCCCACTTATATCAAATTTTGAACAGTTTCTGTTCTTGATGATCAAATCGGCATAAAGTAGGGAAGTCTAAAGTTGAAATAAGCCCCATGCTCTGTCTGATTTTTTTCCCATGGGTGTTAAGTTTGCATATTATCTTGCCAGGAAAACTTTAATGCCTTAGGGTTATGCCTTCATAATTCTGGGTACATTTCTTAATGTTTTTTGACCATTTTTTTTGTTTTTGAGTGCTGATTATAGCTCATCAGAGCATTGGATGGATGATCTTATCTTTTCCCTGCAGAGAGATAATGCTTTCTAATAGGAACAAGGTGGTAGAAGTAACTTTGCAGTACACAATTTACTAATGGAATTGGTTGCTTCTAAATCCTTTACTCTGGTACTCTAAGTTTGGAAGCGAGTTTCTTTGAGTTCTGCACCATTTTGTTGGCCTCTCCGGAAATCCAGTTTTTTTTAAAAAAATATGGTTAAGGTTCTGTTTTCATTCTGTAACCACATTACCCTTCTGTTATCAAACTGGGTGGCTGCTGTTATCAAAATTTTCTGGAGTCCATCTAATTTCCATGAGGGTTCTGAATACTAGATGAGCAATTGCTAGATTTTTGTCATGTGCCATGCTGTTTTCAAGCTAAATTTTATGCCCTTTCATTGTGGCTTACAGGCTGGAGATACTTTGATTCAACTGTACCACAACTTCATTGTTGATTTTGAGGTGAAAATGAATCCTTTGAAGCTTGCTCATTTTGCTGTTATTGTCTCACGGCAATATGCAACTAAAGAAGCTTCAATCAGCTATCTTGAAGGAGTTAACGAAAAGCTTAGAGCAACTCGTGAGATACGCATAGATGAGCCAATCCTTTACATAAAGATGCAAATAGCAATGTTTAAGCTTGAATTGGGTTTGCAGAAAGAGTGCAAGAAACTTCTTGACGATGGAAAATCTACTCTTGACAGCATGACTCATATTGATCCATCAGTGTATGCAACCTACTATTGGGTCTCCTCTCAATACCATAAATCATGTCAGGAGTTTACTGAATTTTACACCAATGCTCTTCTTTATCTTGCCTACACATCAGTGGAGTCTCTCTCGGATTCATTCAAGCTGGTATGTTTTTGTACTTAATTTTTTCGATTAATATAATAGCTGAATCTACAATCGCGCAAATGATGTACAGATGTAGCATACATGGGTTCTCAATTGTTGAGTTTACAATTTTCAGAGCCTGAAACTCCAGTGTGCCTTTAATGCTGGTGCTGATTTCTTAAGAAAAATCCATCTAAACGGATTGCCCCAAGATGATATCATATGTGCAATTATGAAGTGGCATAACCACTGCTCTAAATTTCAGCCTAGAAGGCCTCCAAGGTGTGTGCTCAGGTTTTTAAGGTGCACAGGTGCCTGGTATATCTGATAGGAAATATCAAAATAAGTCTGTGGTGAAAGACAGTAGAGAGAGAGAGAGAGAGTTGGATTTTTCATACTAACAACATTCTGTGAAGAATGTTTTGAATTGCTAACCAGCCCTTTCGGGTCAATTAACAAATCACAACTTGGATACAGTAGTTTGTTGCAGTCAGGAAATATCTTGATTCAAACTGTCGGGTGTGATTCATTTCTCCTATGACTATGTGATTCATTTTTGTAGTTAAATTATGATTCCTGTCGATCTTGAAAGTTAGGTTTAATGTTGTGCATGTGCTTCGTTTTGTTGACCTTGGATGCTCTCATCCATCAATTAATACATCATTTATTTTTGTTTACGTGTCTTGTAGGACTTGACATTTGACTTGTCATTGTCTGCGCTGTTGGGAGACAAGATCTACAACTTTGGGGAACTACTTGCCCATCCAATTGTGAGTGCTTTAGTCTTGTGCTAGAATAATACTTCACATCTAGAATAATACTCGCTCCTATATCAGATGCTCGTTTATATTCTTCAGCAAGCCTTTTTGTATTGTATTCTTGTATTCATTTTGAGTGATGTTTCCTGTAATTCTTTGCTTCTTTGATTACCATGATTTGTTGATTCTGCTGGATGTAGCGGTGAAATGAATCGTTTTAGTGAAATTATATTCTTTGTTGTGCTATGTGCACAAGGACTATGTTGACTTCTATACGACACTGCATTAAAGAATAAACCGATCTCCTTCCTAGTACCTAGATGTGAGATTCTATTGTTTCAGCTCCTTTGTATTTTATTATTATATAGACATAGTTATGAAATTTTATCGTGATTTACTGAGTTTGTTAAAAGAGTAAGAAAATACCTTCGGTGGCATGCTTATTATAAGGATTCAGGTATCCCTCACCCTTCCCCTAGTTCTCTTAAGTCTAAGAAGGATTGATCAGTCTCTGATCTCAAGAAAAATTATATACATCTGTCAATCTTTTAGGATTAGGAAAGATTCTTTGGTTTCCAAAACTAGCTTCATTCTCCATTTCTTGAAAAAACAGATAGAAGATATTAGTTGCTGAGATGCTGGAATATTGTTGGACCTCTCCCATTGTTCGAAAAGTGGCCTTCTATTATAAGGATGAAAATTGCAAGAAAGAATTGCATTTGCTTGGCTTTCTATTTTCTTTCCTTCTCATCTTTTTTCTTGTTTGCTCATTTTCGTGGTTCTCTCATTTGGAATCTTGTTTATTTTGCTTGCCACTGCTGGTACATCTCAGCGAACAGCATCCCAATAATGTTGCAAAACAGAGAATATTCTAGCACCTGATTTTGTTTGTGGCCTTGATAAGTACCTTGAATTTTGTTCTGTTCTGTTACAAAATGACATCACTTGGAACAATTTATCCTGTGTTTTTGTCTTGTATTCCTCCTTATCAGATAGTCTCTCTTTTTCTCCCTTCAAAATTTTCTTTTCTTGGTTATTTGGGTGTGTTTCGTGAAGAGGAGCTTCCCCACCGTAGGCTTATCCTCGTCCACTTTTGCTTTGCTTCTTTAACTGTTGTGATTGTCGACATTCATTGCAGATAAAGAGTCTTCTTGGGACAAAAGTCGAATGGCTTTACTATATCCTCGAGGCCTTTAACTCTGGTGATTTGGTTCGATATGAAGAGCTCTGCCGTGTGCATAAGGATGCACTCAATGCCCAACCAGCATTACTTGCAAATGAAAGGAAACTTTTTGAAAAACTCGACATTCTTTGCTTGATGGAAATCATTTTCAGGTGCTCCTCAATTGCTGCCTGTCTTTTTAGTTGATGAATGTAGAAATCATTGATCATTCACACATGTTTTTATCTCTTTTCTTGTAGCCGTCCAGCGGAGGATCGAACTATTCCACTGATTGTGATTGCTGAGCGAACAAAACTTTCAGTAGAAGATGTTGAACATCTTCTCATGAAAAGCCTTTCTGTGAGTTGCCCATCTTCTTAGTCTTGCTTGTTTATTTGCAAGTTCCTCTCTAGGAATGCGACAATTAACGATATTGTGCTTTGCCATACCATCATACACAGAAGAAGCTATGAGACTCTGACATCACCCCTTTATGTTGTTCCTTTGGACTGATAATTTGGAATTTAATTTATCCAGTGTAACTCCTTTATCATACTTCCTTTTTTCTTTTTCTTTTTTGGTGTGCCCCACCCCCACCCACACATCAAACTGATATGCTAGTAGGAATTTGATGAAATTCAGATGGTTCGTCATTCTCATCAGTTTTTTCGAATCCTAATGGTCAACTAAATGCAGGTTCATCTCATTGAGGGGAGCATTGACCAAGTTGATGGGATAGTTCAGGTATCTTGGGTACAACCTAGAGTGCTCGGAATCTCCCAGGTCAAGTCCCTGCGTGACCGGCTGGATGCTTGGGTAAGCAAAGTGCATGAAACATTGGTTCAAGTCGAGGCAGAAACACCAGATCTAGTTGCGTCATAAAAAGAAAATGAGGTCGCCTTTGTCCTGTAACAGTTTCTGAAGGTGCCGAAATGCAGGGAAGGGATCTGGAACGCAATAGGATGTGGCTTGCGTAACTCACCTGAGCCAACTCCTGTTATTCTTCTTTCTTGCACTCGGATACTTGCATCAGTTAATTGGAAGGGGCAATCTTTGTACTCTTTTCCTGTTTTATCAGATTTTAGAGAGATAGCGAGCTTATTTTGGAAGACGGCTGGTTTTGTTGGTACGAAATTCATTGGTGTACGTGATTGTGCTTCACAAAGGATTCAATGTTATATACGAATGAGGCGGAGTTGTGGTCGAACTAAAGATGCTCTGGGTATGATAATATGCATCCGTACTTTTGTACTTAATATCAGAGCAGTCATAGGTATTTGACATAACTCATAAGGATTCAAATTAGTAGCAGGCCAGGATTTGATAAACAAGGGTGGTTGAGGACTATGAATATCACCAATACGTAACTGGGTTGTTCTTGATCATTTTATTTACTCATGGCGATCTGTTTATTGAACATAAATATAGATAATTTATGACAAAAGAGAATAACTTTATTCGAAGGTTGATCGAGAGGATACATCGGATTACGACCATACACAAAACCTCGGGCCAAACACGAATAACAGCCTATATACAAGCCAATGGACAACAAGACTCTATACTGATAAAAGCAGAAGAGCTAGTCTGTGCTATTATAGAAGGAATCCTCAGCACCAGCCGAGCAGTACTCTCCCTTCTCCTCTGCCCACCTGAGAACCTCTCTCATGAACTTGAGGGCTTCGTCGATATTTTCCCGATCTCCCGCTCTAGTTTGCCATATGAAAAGCTTTTGGCCTGTGAGAGATGTATATAGAGGTCTTTGAACTTCATGCCAACGTAGAAGTACGCCTGGTCCGCCAACTTCGTGCTGGTTCTGACAGGGATGAATTCATGAAACCACTCACAAGTATGCAGGGGGACTCGCTCGATCTTATCCTCGAATACATCGTACTTGTTTAATATCAAGATGAATGGTGCGTCCTTGAAGCACGGTTGTTTCGCCATCGTCTTAAAAAGCTCTTTGCTCTGACTCATCTTGTTATGTAAGTTTCCTAATTGACTTAGATAGTATGTTTTATTCTTCTTTATGTGATTTGAAAATTTTCGTTAATCCAATTAAACTCTTAGTAGTCTTTTGCATACGCTCAATTTAATTGTTCTACGTCATCAAAGACTTCTTTAATTTAGGGGTATATTTTATTGAGATCGAAAAAAATTATCATTTGTCATACCATATTTTTTCGTGTTGAGTATGTCATTTGCAACTATTGTGTTAGGCATTCACTCAGCATTAAAACTGACGGGTATATCCCGTATCATTTTTCAAGTTTGTAGGTTTAACTGAACGTCGATGTCGACACCGGTCAGAGAGAACCTTTTCAAGATTCTGTACGTAACAGTATAATGGTTTCATTTCGTTTACGTTTATTAAAATAAATGTGTGATGTTTTGGAGATTATAATGTTAGATGGGAACTAAGTTACTCACTGGATCATTTAGTCATTTCTGCAGCTATAAAATTATGTTCGGTATGATTAGAGTTGCATGTCAAGAGTTTTTATATGGTTGGTTGAAAGATATACTTATTGACTAAGTTTAAAGTTTAAAAACTTACGTGAATTATAAGGTCTATAAACTTATAGTTCACGTACCAATCATGCTTCTTTGGGATTGGGGTGTGACAATAGCGGTCCATTAGCCAAACAATACCATGTATTGAATAGTTTGCACAACCTATTTACCTACCTAATCAAGAAATAAGTTTCAAATCAAGCTCAAGTAGTTAAGGCAATCAGTCCCGAGTGTTTTATTATTTTGGGTCTTTTTATAAA
Organism: Drosera capensis; assembly: GCA_001925005.1. Lineage (NCBI taxonomy): Eukaryota > Viridiplantae > Streptophyta > Magnoliopsida > Caryophyllales > Droseraceae > Drosera > Drosera capensis. The sequence goes on from LIEC01006062.1 coordinate 113,837, forward strand.
TTTTTTATCAATTAGGATTATAAATAAGTTAATTTACAAAATAGACATTTTTTCAAAATCTAGTGAGAGAAGGTGTCCGACGCCATTTTTAGAAGAAGGCATAGGGCGCATTTGTAAAGGTGCAGGGCGCCTTCCATTGGTTAGGGGATAATCTCACACCTACACCTATTAATAACATTATAATTCAGTTAAAACATCATAAACATTGTTATATTTTTTTACCTATTAACTGTGCGTTGTACGACAAAATATCATAATAGATTACAGTATTAAATATATGTATATTGAATTAAAATAATTCATATCAATGAAATAAGAATATTGGATTTGTTTCGTTTTCCATGTGCTCCTGAAGAATTTCTCTCACCACCTCATCTGTCCTAATCGTTTGATATTTCAACAATTTGTGGTTATATCTTTGTAGATGTAGGAGATCATCGGATCTGAACATGTAATTTTCCACGCTGCAGGATCGTTCTCGAGGACAGAGATGCAATTCATTATTAATTGAAGAGAGTTATATACACTAACTGTTAGAAAAGTCAATTTACCATCATAAAAAGATCAGTCAAATGTTGTGCCTCTTGGTGTCGTGCTTTGGTCTCCTCCATAGTATAGATGAACAACAATTTTCTCAGAACTCGTACTTGAACTTGAAGCTTCGTAGTTGGCTATGAGATTCATCGTCGGTCATGTAAGAACTCCGTGATTGTTGATGTCGATCTCGTACATTTATACGATCATGTAACGTCAAGTTCAATATTGATCATCCGTAATCTCATACGATCTAAAACCTCCAGCTCCAATTCATGGATGGCATGCATCGATAATTTTTTTCCCGAATCTTGATCTCGGTACATCTCTGTCCTCTTTTAATTGTCCGGGATAGCATAAAGTTCGGTTGGTTGGCCCATTGAATAACAGTACCGAAAAAGACAAAATCTATTTTTTTTAGACTCGATCTGAACGTAATTGAGATCGAGAGAATTCTCGTTAATGTACATGATTTTCATTTGGAGTTCGCTTTGAACTTGTCATCCTCCGCTCGAGTCCGCGCCACCAATTGGACGTAAGAGTTCTTTAGTAAACGCATCTCAAATATTTCTTAGTTGGCTATCTAACCATAAGATTTCTCCTGTGGTCAGATTGGATAATCAAGTCTCTCCGACGTGTAATTTAATCTCTATCTTGATGAACCTCATATTCCTGTAAAATAATAAATAAAATAAAAACGATAAATAAAATCATTAAGAAATGTAAAGATGTATGAAACGATAAATGTATGAAACCGACAAATAATGCCATTTTGCTTCATGTTCTTGAGCTTTTTGGGAAAAATGAATATATGATTACTATCATATTGTCACAAAGCGAACCTAAACCTGAACCTGAACCTGAAATGTATTTCTTATCTATTAAGAAAGTTTGAACTCGAATTGCGTATTATAGTAAAGTTGTCCGCTTGATAAAGCTACAGGTCAAGGAATTAAAGAAAAAGCTACTGATTCTTGTGTATGAGTAAACCAAGCCACGTATCTGAGGAAGGAAATGAATTGATATTTATCGTTGATGTATTTTTTTTTAAATGTTGGTTAGACAAACAAACAAATCCTATAATTATGATACATTAATGATTGTTTTTTGGGATGATCAATAAAAAAAGGTAGAATATAATTAAAACAATAGCCACATATATAGATGAGTAATGCACGATCGATAAATAGAATGAGCACTATAACTAAAACATACTGGTTTACATGATTGATGAATAGAATGAAAACTACACGTCAAACATATTGGTGTACATGATCGATCATACATAAGTCATAATCCATGACATCAAATTCCGACACTACATAATACATGATAAACAAAAAATAGTCTAAAATTCGTACTACATAATACATAAGTAGAAAGTCCAGAGAACTCGTCTATACATAATACATAACTAGAAATTCTAGATAACTCGTCCATTAAACAAAATGGTATAATACGATAGAGAATAAATTAGTCTCGTCCTCTTCCTTCTCCTCTGACACCCTAACTCTTTCTCTAGCCAGTTCGTCTACATAGGTTGATGGAATGAACCTATCCGGTAGTGCATAATGCCTCGGGCCTAAATCATTGGAATGTCCAGCATCGTCAGGATCTGTAACATCATCATCACCTTCTGGACCTGCAGCCTTATCGTTAGCCTTGGCATGGTGATGATCAGCTCCAAGATGATAGGACTGGTCGTCGTGCGCCAGGCTGACTCATCGTCCAACAATCCAATCTCTGAATCAAAATCCTATTCAAGCCCATCCTCCGACGTGCTATCTCTCATATGTTGAAATAGCTCTCGAAGCTGACGAGACTCTCGCATGTGCGATGATCCTCTGCGGATAAGTGCACGAATGCTACAAGCAACGTGGAAAAGGTCTCTGATGACACCAGTATGACGAATCCTGGGCCGGGCCTAAGAAAGCTTTTTCCTCCTGGTCGAGGCCCTTATCCAAAGTGCTTAAGGGTCGGGTCAGGACTGGTCCGACCCCGTCATTGTGTTTTTGAAAAAAAAGGACTGTTACCTTTTTCAATCAAAATCGTCAACGGGTACCAGAAACCGTTTAACGCTTTTCCTAAAATCGTCACCGGCTTCAATTGAAACGCTAACGGTTTATAAAAACCCATAAATATGACCTCAACTCTTCATTATCGTCAACGATTCTTTGAACCCGTTAATGGTTTTGTGAAAAATGTGAACGAAAATTTCAAATATGTTAACAGTTTTTAATGGACAAAAACCTTAATCCTCAAAACCGTTCAAGATTTTAGAATATGTTTAACAGTTTTGAAAACCGTCATCGGTTTTGAGGTATGAATTTATGTTCTTTCGAAAATCATGGCCTGTTTTGAATAATACTTTCACAACGGCTAGTTTTTTCAAAAATTGGACAAAAATATCCCACCAATGGTTATAAAACGGCTATATTTGAGGGTTTTTTTTTGTCAAACTTATTTTTTGAAAGATTGCCTATATAAAAAACAATTAGGACACCATATATTCACAAAATCTTCCATACTCTACTTGATTTTCTTGCAATCAAATTCTCGAATCCCAAACTCTCTTGTTACTTCTCATTCTCTATAAATCATAGTCATAATGACTCACTAATGCCAAAATCAAAATGGGTATAATGTCGACAATGATGATGTATTTCGTACACATGATGATGCTAACTTGCGTTTCAACGTTCTGGACATTGTTCCGCAAGACGTAGGGACTCCTCAATCCAAAGAGTTATAATCAAACGTTGCATCTGTCGCGTCTTCATCGAGGAAAGACTCGAAGTGTTGGTTATATTGTGAGAAGGTCATGGGCAGGTGACCGAAACTAAGTGCAAAATATGTGTTAAGATCTTTTAAATGGTTAAAGGTACTTCACATTTGTTAAGACATGAAAAAACTTGTCTATTGGAAGAAAGCAATATCCCTAAGGGACAAACGCAATTGAATAATGCGGAAGGATTATGAACATATAATCATGTCCACTAACGTGAAATGTTGGCCGAATTCATAGTCCATAATGAACTACTTTGGAATTTTGAGAATAATCCTAAATTTACTATGTTCAAAATGCATTACAACTTGATTATCAAAGAAACCATAGAAACACCATTAGATCAGATGCTTTAAAGCTTTACCTTGATGAAAGAAAAAAATTAATACAAATGTTTTTCGCTTGTGATGGAAAAGTTTTTATCACCTTCGATGTTTGAACCACTAGTTTTCAGGTTCCTTACTTATGTTTGACTGTTCATTGGGTTCACGATTGATACTTATAAAAATGTATCATTGCTTTTAGATTATTTCCTTATCCTCATACTAGCGAAGAAATTTATAATTTGATCTTGACCATTCTACGTGAGTTTAATTTGTTTGACAAGATCTTAAGTATGTCTTTTGATAATGCTTCAAACAATGATGGAATGGTTCAAATGTTTAAAACCGCTTTGGATCCTATGTGTGATGATATATTACTCCAGGCTAGGTGTTGTTGTCACGTAATAAATCTTATAGTTAAAGATGTCTTGAAAGATGAAACTATTGGACATTAAGTGCAATATATCTAAAATGTTTATTGTTGGCTAATAATAGTGACAAGAAAGTATAAGAATCCAAGACTTTATGCAAGGAGATGAGAATAAAACCTTTGAAATCGTTATTGGATATTCAACATCGTTGGAACTCGTACTTGATGTTGAAGAGGGCGGTGCAATATAAAGAGGTGTACAACCAATTCAATAACTCAAAGCTTGCACAATGTTTGTGCAAATTGTCGAAGATCGTCTACGAGACAATGGTATAATTATCGGATGTTTACTATCACTTCTTATCTTGTTCTTTCTGGGTTGTTTAATATAGCTAGATTGCTAAATGATTATAGATTTATAGGACATTTTATCCATGTCATTGCAAAAATGGAGGCCAAATTCCTCAAGTATTATAAGGATATCCCTCTATTTTTTTTTTCCATTGCATGTGTTTTGAATCCCCTAATAAAGTTACAAAGGGCAAAAAATATATTAGATGCAATAGATGAGAGAACTTAGAAATAAAACAGTGATAAAATAGAGCAATTTGAGGATGTTATCAATGAAATATTTCATATTTATCATAATAAGAATGTGAGATAACAAATTGTCTCATTTGGAGCTTTTAGTGCTAGTAGTTTCTCTCAATAACAAAATAAGGATAAATATCAATATCTTTACAATCTTGTTAAGAAGAAGAAGCCTAATAGTGCACAACCTCTTTCAATGAATTGACTTTATATCAGTAAAATGACTTCATTACTTTCATGTCTCCGAATGATTTAGTCAATTTTGATACCTTATCTTGGCAGAAAGTTTCTTCCGTTCACTATCCTATTTTGGGAACAATAGCACGTGATATTCTTAGTGCTCAAACCTCCATGGTGTCATCCGAATCATGCTTCTCCACTAATAGTCGAGTGGTTGTAGGGCTGAGAAAATATGTCCCGAAAAATCGAACCGGATCGAAATATCGAAAAAACCAACCATACCAGACTCGTACCAAAGTAATTCGCTCGGTACGGGACATAAAAATTGGTTGCAACAAAAAACCAGTTCAGTAAGGGACAAATGCTTGGTACCATACCGAACCAATATTTTTCAAACAATGGTTTTTTTTGGTGTGTTGCTTTAGTGATTTACTGGTTTGTTGCTTTGTTGTTGTTTTGCTGCTTGGCTACTGCTTTGCTGGTTTGCTGCTTTGTTGTTGTTTTGCTACTTGGATGTTGCATTGCTGCTTGGTTGCTTTGTGGTTGCTTGGGCGTTTTGTTATTGCTTTATAACAAAGGAAATTAGTACCAGAATTTCCCCAAAATTCCCGAGAATCCTTACTGATGGAGTGAGGAATCGGAACCCAAAAATAGGTATGGGACGGGACAATGATTTTTAGGAACCGGATAAGTCAGGACGGGGAATGGTCAAGAACTGGACCATATTGTCCCATTACCCCTAAGTGCTTGATGATAGAAAAAGCCGACTGAGTCCCGAATCTTTGGAGTGCTTGATGTGTTGGAAGGATTATACCAGAAGCAAGACAAGAAGCCCGATGAGAGGACTTCCAATTCGGATGGGTTTTCTGAAATCGTCATCAGTTTTGATGTCCCAAAAACAAGGTATTCCAGTTGATTGAAAATCGTTGACGATTTTCTGAAAACCGCCTCAGAGCACCTTCAAAATAATACATCAAAGCCATCTCCGGTTTATGAAACCGTGAAGGGTTATGGATCGTTGAGAGCACCTTCAAAAAAGCACTTAAAATCGATGACGGTTTCTCGAAACCGTTATCGGCTTTCGATCACCGAGACTTACTCAAAACTGGAAAAGTTAAAAACTTTTACCGATTTTTTAGAAATCATTAACGATTCTTTCCAGATCTGGCATATAACACCTCGACCCCTTATTTTTCCCCTCACCTTATCCCCACTTCTCTCTTCGACCCCAAAACCTAACACAATCAAACAACCAATTACACTCAATTGAGTCGAAATCTCCCTAAATCTCATCACATCAACACTCGCTTTTCAATTCCCACTCATTAATTTCACCAAAACACCATGATTTTCACGAATTCACTCCTCTTGTTCTTGTTGATTTCAATGATCAACACAAGCGCTCAACCGGATAATGACGATGCATCAGATGATGACTATAATATATCCGATGTATCGCAGACGCCATCTCATCCACTATAACCCTAACGTGGTACACCCCATCGTAATCCTTCTAGGACGACCAATGTTGACAAGGGCAAGGGGAAGCAGTCGGCGAAGGAGACAAAAAAGAGAAAACGAAGACCGACAGAAGATATGGGTGTGGAGAAGTTGATCCAGCTGAATGATATTGTACTGACGATACATGCAGAAAGGATTGTCCCTGCTACGAAGGGACTAGTGGCCGAGACTGCATAGGTGAAAGCGAGCCAAAACCGTGGTGATGAGACATAGAACCCACTATTGGAGTAGGGGCGGCGGAGGGTGGTGGTGGTTGGCCGGAAAAGGGAGAAGACGGCCGCGAAAAGAGGAGAGGGGAGCGAGCGCGGGTGGCTGCCTCCTGGAGTGGGTGGCTGCGATGGTCGAGAAGCGCTGACTTAGACCAGAACCGCAACGAGTCCCTGTGGCTCCAGAAGGAGTCCTGGTGGCTTCGAGAAGAGCAGTGTAGGCTCCGCGAGGAGCGGCGATGGAACTTGGAGCGCGAGTCCCTGCTCCGCGAGGTCCAGCAACTCAGAACCAGGATTGAAGCGCTGGAACGGATTGGAGGGAAGGCGACCGTGAGTCCGACGACATCGACGATGAGGTTGTTGGAGAGAGTGGTGGAGGAGAAGGCTGTGACTGGAACGGATCGGAGCGGAAAGCGATGATGTTCTCGATTTGGGTTTATCGATTCAGAGTGGCCGGATCTGTGGTCAGATCTTGGTGTTTTTGGTTTCATTGGAATCATCTCGGAAAGAAGAACACAATTTTGGTATTGGATGACCGAGAAAACAATCAACGAAACCCCAAAAAAATGAATCTCAGAATCAAAAATTTGCCAAAAACTTGGCTCTGATACCATGATAATTTTTATGTATTGAAATAATGAATGTCTATATACAACATGTACAAGAGTCCCTTATTTATAGAACGAATAGTGAAGAATATGCTACAGAATATGATACAACGGTAATATTTTTCACTATAACGATGATATTCTCCACTCATTATCTATAATATTCTAACAATAACTATCATTGTGAAAGAAAAACTCAAACAATATGAACTGTGATGTACAACAGATCGACAAACAACCAATACCACCAACCAACCTAAGATCAGCCACACATATCACAGGACCCACTCCGGGTCCTTAGACCCACAAATCCCACACATACCACAGGACCCACTTCGGGTCCTTAGACCCACAAATCCCATATCAATCTTGAACCTTGACTTGGACTAGACGATTAGTAGCGGTTTGTTGTTGGACTGAATCAATTGGTGTTTGTTGAACCGGAACAGTAGAGGGGGTTTGTTGGACCGATGTAGCTTTCTCTCTCTCGACCACTATCACAGTGTCTGGTGGTCCTTCTCGAACCGGGTTCTGAGACGCAGGAGGAGCCGGGGAAACGGTTGCGGGGCTGTGCTGAGCCTGCCATTCAGTCACCAAACCCGCGATGAAGCCGATACCGAACAAATTACCAAGCACAGTAATCAGATCTGGCCACCGGGAGATTATCCCTAGTAGCAGAATTACCACTGTCCCCACGATGGTAAGAATCGAATTCGTGGACAGAGAGAACCCAGGCGCAGCAGCCGGCGGTGCCGTGATATTCACCGTGATTGGGACCGTGATGTTAAAGATTGTTTGGCGTGGTGTAGGGGTAGGCGTGGTGCTGGGGTGCAGGAGGCGGGAGAGGAGGGGGATGGGATCGTGGGTTGTTGGGGGTTCAGTGGAAGGCGATATGGGGGCAGCAGTGGTGGTTGGGGTCGTTGTGGAGGAGTTGGGGCCGTCGACGTCAATGTCGATTGTGGGTGAGAAGGGAGGATCATGGCTGTGCGGATGTGAATCAGCCGTAATTGTCGAACGAGGGTCCAGGAGGAAGAGAAGAGTGAGTATGGTGAGCAGGAGGATGCAGGGGAGCAGGATTTGTTTTTTCATGGTGTGTACTGTTCCGAGAAGTTTGTTTGGAATGAAACAAATTTTGAATGATAGAAAGCTATATATGCACAGGTGAAACGCAGGTGAAATGAAACAAGTAATGAGAAGTGACCGGCAAAAATAAGGGGTAATGAGAAAGTGACCGGCGAAACAAGTAATGAGAAAGTGATCGGCAAAAATAAGGGGTAATGAGAAAGTGACCGGCGAAACAAGTAATGAGAAGTGACCGTGACCGGCAAAAATAAGGGGTAATGACAAAGGTGACCGGCGAAACAAGTAATGAGAAAGTGACCGGCAAAGAATGGACAATTTGCACGGCGAAACAAATTGTGACCGGTTGACTTGGTGAAATGAGAAGTGACAAAGCAAGTGAAGCAATGAGAAATTGAACCGTACCTGTTGACGTTCGAATGCTCATATATATATATATATATATATATGAATTATATTGATTGTTTTATCAAGCCTATAATCATAAACATACCCGTCAGAGTAACGCTTTTTTGTTTTTTTTGGCAGGTTTGAGCTCCGGGTTATTGTTTCTCATACTAGGAGGAATCTGGATTTTTTTTTCTGCACAATAGAAGCGCAAGCATATGAAAATGAAGGAGAAATATTTTGAGCAAAATGGTCGTTTGTTCTTGAAGCAAATACTCTCATCAAGTGATAGCAGCAGCTTGGACACTACAGAGATATTTTCGATTGAAGAGTTGAACACGACCACTAGTAATTTCAGTGAGGACAACATCATCGGCCGGAGGTGATCAGGGTATAGTGTACAAGGGAATCCTACCAAACAATCAGGTGTTAGCGATCAAGAAAGCAAGGGTACCCAACGAGGAATAGGTGCAAGAGTTTACCAACGAGGTCGTCCTCACCCCACATGGTAAGCCGCTCAACCTCCTCCTCCAAGAAGAGGAGAGGTCAAGGGATTAAAACCTATTGAGTACGGAGCTACTTTGTGGTGGTGAGCCCGTCGGTAAAATCTGATTTAAAAGGTCTTCCGGGTTTAAAGACTATTCGGTTGACCAAATGGAAATCTTTCGGGATTTCCTTTTTAAAAGAAACGAGGTCGTCCTCCTTACTAGAATAAACCATAGAAACGTGGTGAAACTTTTGGGCTGTTGCTTGGAGACTAAGTTTCCTATGTTGGTCTATGAGTTCATCTCGAACGGTACTCTGTATGATCATATCCATATGGCGGGTGAAGGAGCATACTGGCTATGTTGGCCCAACGTTTTACGGATTGGGATTGAGGTTGCTAATGCTCTTGCCTACCTTTATTCTGCTGCCTCAGTTCCAATCATACATCACGACATCAAGTCCAAGAACATCCTATTAGATGAAAGACATACAGCAAAAGTATCTGATTTTGGAGCATCGAGGCTCATCCCTTTGAACCATACCCAACTATCAACCAAGGTCCAAGGAACACCAGGTTATCTCGACCCTGAGTATCACTTTTCAGGTCAATTGACAAAAAAAACTGATGTTTATAGCTTTGGCGTAACAAGGCAAGAGCCTTTTGACAGAACACGGACACATGAAAATTTGGGCAACATGTTCATAATATCAATGGCCGTGGGTCACGTTTTTGATTTACTTGGCGCACAACTGGCCAAGAATGCACCTCAAGAACCTCTCATGGCCGTTGCTCAAGTCGTGGTTAAATATGTCAGCACAAGATGGGAAGATCGACCGACTATGAAGGAGATTGCAACCGAATTAGAAAGTCTAAGGACGCCTAGTACTGATCTTGACGAGCAAGAAAACCCAAGGTGTGATGAAGAACGCGACTTGTATCCTGTTTTCCTTGAAAGTTATCCCGGTAACACTTGTCCATTTAGCTTACAAGTAGAGATGAAGGATGAGATGATGCATCCTCGTTAAAAATGCCTTATCCTGATCATGCGCTTGGTTCTCTTCGAGATCTCGACTAATGAGTAATCTTCATGATTCTTCTATCTAGTTTGTAAGCCACTCATGCGATGGTGTATTCACCTTGATGAATAGAAATTGCGTGGGAAAATGCAGAACGTGCGTGATCACAATGAATCGAGAGAGTCGTGATTGTTAAATGCATATGTGACTTTATACGAGTATTTTCTACTGCAACTCAATCGAAGTGTTTGTAGAACTCAACGTTGTAGTAGTATTTAGTTCACAAATCTCCTATGTGTAAGTGTAGGCCAGGTAAAGGGAAGCGAGAACTAGTATTCACTGTTGGTTTAGGATCGTGATGGTGGTGTGGCGAGGTAAGAAATTTGTTGGGAAAACTTTTCGTTTTCTGTATTTCTGTTTATTGCTGCTTAGGTACATTTCTACACATTGGAGCTAACCTATTTAAAGGGAAAAACAATGCTTTACAAAACATGTTTTGTACAAAAACCATGGAATGCTAATAGTGTTTTGCCTGGTGGAGATGAACAGTGTTTCCCAATAATGGAAACGTGTTTCTTGTTTTTTCCCTTGTCAAGATTATGGCTAACATATTCCTCCCTAATCTTGACATGGCTCTTTTCCTCATCGAACTTCTTCTCCGATTTGTCATTGGGTTTTTTCTTACCGCCGCCAAATCATGTGCTCCCAATGAGGTTTCTAACCTTATCCCTTTTACAGGAGATGTCATCTTTAGCATTGACCCATTTTTCCCTTTCGTGAGCACCGGGCTTCTTGCGTTCCAGATCTACATTATCTTGTGGATCAAAAATAGTACTTAATTCGATATGACGATTATCATTTCCTCTGCGTTGTTTGCGCGTTCTTGCTCATAGACGATCTAGCCATCGTCGTCGTCGGAATTCACTCCTGTTGGTGTCGGGGGAACCCGGAACTTGTAATGATACGCGCACTATCAAGGTAGATGAACTTGTCTTTCCTATTGCAGGTGGTGAATGACCTGCACCAACGACTAACTCTGCTTTTATTACGCCTATCACTGGTGATACAGACACTGCCATACCTTCCGGCTCTTCGAAACTTGCTAAGAGACAGATTGGTTTGATTAACTCCAAACTTATCTTGTAAAGACGATTTGATGTGCGCTTCACGAACATTTCCCATCATGTTCACCTTGCTCCCATTTTCTATCATTTGTCTAAGGCTGATGATATTAGTGCAAAGTTTATGAATGTAGTATACCTCATGAAGGATATACTGATCTCCATTCTTAGACAGTAATACGACCGTTCCTTTGCCCATGACTTGAATGATATTGCCATCGCCAAGCCTCACTTTCCCTGTGATCTTTTCATCAAGAACATTTCTCGTCGTCCTGGCACCGTTGTCTAGGTATCAAATATCCTTAGTTGATGTCTTCTCCTTGCCATGGTGAAACATCTTCACCACCTTTTCTTCTCTCGGCTGTATGGCGTCTTGCTGCTTACCTCGTGTCTCCTCGTGAGACATGGAAAATAATAACGCTGGTTCGTCCGGGGCAACGTATGTGTACTCCCTCTCGTCGTTCCGTCGCTTGCTACGACATTCAGAAGCATAGTGTCTCATCTTCCCGCAATTGAAACACTTGATGTGGCTTTGTCACTGTTGTTGCTGCCGGTGCTTTCCGCACCTTCATGACACACTGCATAATTGTCGTCTCGATCGTTCCTTCCGCGACCTCGTTTACGCCACTCACCTTTGCCTCGGTGTGAGGCGTTGGATCCGTGTCCCTGACTAGAAGACGAAGGTTCCCCAAAGCTGTTCTTCTGGGGTGTCTGCCGCTCGGTTTGAGTAAACATGAGCCCACCGCCAGTGTTCTCGGGAAGACGAGCTCTCTCTTCGAATGCCTTCAATCGTCCTATAGCCTCCTCGAACGGCATCGTCTCGATGTCGTAAAATTTTTCGATCCTGACAACGACTGTGAAATATCTATCTGGCACACAATCGATTAGTTTCTTGACTAGTGTTGCATCACCAAGATCTGTACCAAGGCTGGAAAATCTGCTGGACATGCCAGTGAGTTTTCCGGCGAACTCGTCAATGAACTCTTGTTTTGTCATCCGCAGAGTATCAAATTCACTCTTCAATGTTTGCAACCGAACCTTATTTACACGATCAGCACCTAGGTACTGATCCAAATTTCTTCAAACTTTTTTCAAATTTCTTTCGTCGTCTTCTTCTTCGCAATCTGAAGAAGAACATCTTCGTGGATTTATTGGAGGACGCACGTGCCTTCTTATCTTTTCTTGGATTAACTTTTTCTCCCTCTGCTGGTTCAACTACTTTCCAAACTTCTTGGACATTTAGGATTACCTTTATTTTTATTGCTCATACTGTGGAGTTCTGCATCGAAAAATGGAACGGCACTCCGCCGTTTTCCTTTCATATCTGCTGTTGAATAATTGATATCGTTGAGATTTTTAAAATTTTTTGGATCTTTTTTACATTTTTTTAATACCTTTTGTTTTTTTTTTAAAAAAAACTCCTGCATACTTTGTCTCCCACTCGTTTTTTTTAAACTTTTTTTTTTCTTGTTTTTCTCTGACACGTGATTGCTTTTCCCCTATTTTTTTCAACTCGTGCACGTCCTCTTTTTTCTCCACTCATGCGTGTTTATCTCCTCAAAAGACACTCACACACCTCCTCTTCGTCCTCCCCCTTGGCCTTCTTCACTTTTCACTTTCACCACCAAATCCTCCCACTCCACACTACTCCACCCACTCCCCTTCCTTCACCGGCACCTCTGCCTCCTTCACCCTATCGGCTTCTCCGCCGATCGCCTTACCTTCTTTCCTTCTGTCACCTCAATCGAGGCGATTCTAGTGTCTGAGATCTGAGATCCTTGGTGGCTGGCTGTCTAGGAAGGAGAGGAGACGACGTAGGGGCTTTTGTTCGGCGAGGAAGATGATGTTGCGGGTGGTGATGTTCGTAACATAGGGTTGCGCTGCGGGGGATCGACCAGTGACGTCGACGATTTGGTGGATGGATGGATCGAGGGTTGTGCGTTCCACACAAGCGACGTTAGCTGTGGATGGATCGAGGGGTCGGGTTGAATCTTGGCCGGATATGCGGCCTGCGGCGATAACGATCTTGTGGCTAGGTCTGCGCTCTGGCAAAGTGCTGGCTAGATTTGGTGGCTTCGTCCACCTCTACCTAATGCCGGACAGGTACTTTCTCGGCCGATATCTCTTCGGCCGGGTCTCCTTGGCTGCCTCTCACCGGCTGCACACACCACCCTGTTTTGATATCAAATGTTGGTTTAAGATCGTGATGTTGGTGTGACGAGGTAAAAAATTTGTTGAGAAAAATTCGCGTTTTTTGTATTTCTGTTTATTATTGCTGAGGTACAATTTTTATTGGAGCTAACCTATTTAAAAGAAAAAACAATGCTTTGTAAAATATGTTTTTTACAAAAACCGTGAAATGCTAATAGTGTTTTGGTGGTAGAGATGAACAGTGTTGTCTAGTGGAAACGTGTTTCTTGTTTTTTTCCTTGTCAAGATTATGACTAACATTCACAGTGCACGGATTTATCCCTCTCACGCTTATCAAGTAGCTGCGTCATTTGCCCCATAGCTCAATGCCATCTCATCAGGAAACGGCACGCCACGGAGCTCACACAGGACTCCGTATTACCTATCTTGTGCTTTCAGCTTGGCTTCTTTGGAAATTAGTTTTGTAAATATATCATCGACCCCTGGCTTTGGATAAAGATAACCATCCAATGACTCGAACATCTCGGATACCATGCTTGCTGGCAAATCAGCCAGACTTTTCCTCTTCAACCTGAAGATGAATAAGTCTTTTGAAATTCGGATCGTCAGGGTTGGACTGATACGTGAACTCTGTTGGTGAGACTCAGATTTTGGTGGAACAAAACTGTTCTGTTTTCTTTGTTTTTCTTATTCAATCTGAGTTATATATTAACAAAAATGCTTTGCAAAAACACGTTTTTTACACCAAAAAAAACGTGTAACCTAATAGTGGTCGGTGATGTGGTCGGTGTTACTGTACACACGTGTGTATTGTACATGTGTTTTCCATATCAAGATTAGATCCAACAAACTCGAACTTCAGATAGACCTCATCTGTCGGGATCTTGGTCGGGCATGGCAGTTCCTCTACCCGTTCCAACCACACATGATCTGTTCCATGGATGCAATTGTGGCAACTTCACTTTTTCCGAATATACGCAGTCGAAATCCTGAGGAGTTCGATAAGGTTCTACTGCCGACATTGTTGCAAACAACAAACTCGAATACACGCATAAACAAAAGAAAGTCACGCTAAACTGAAGAATATTTGATGTCGTTACAACGTTGGACTAACCATATTTATAATAAAAACAACTCATCTAAAGATAAAATTCTATTAATCTTATCTATTATAATTTCAATGACAAAAACATCAAAGAATTTAGGAGTTAATATCTATTAACACGTCAAATCTTCTAAATTTATCTTTATTATGGTTTACAGTTGGTCAAATTATCTTTCGGCCGCCGTTCCTGTGCCTCAAAAAAACAATGCGCCTCTTGTCTCATGCGTATTTTAATATCGAGGGTTAGTTTCAAGATCTGACCAATAAATTTTTTTCAGATAGTATTGATTTTCAGTTCAATTCGCCATCTGATGAAATATATCCTGGAAAGATGAGGTAAAGATAAGTAATTATTATAGCACACAACACATCGAATTTCGGTTTGATTTCTAGATGAGAGAAATTGTAGTTTATGGTCGAATGAATCGATTCAACCACTGAACAGAAGGGGCAGGGGCGGTGATTAAGGGTCTTAATAGAATCGATTTAAATAGTTCGATTTTTTTACGATTCGGTTTTTACAACCCAAAATCAAAACGGAACCAATTAATTAGTCGATTTGAAAATTAAAATAAAAATCAGTTTGATTTTTTTGATTTTTAAAAGGTTTTATTTGTATGATTTTTAGTCGTCTTTTACACTTTTGTTTTTAATATTTTGAGATTTTAATTATATATATTATTCATTATAAAAGAAATTGTACGTTTTTTTTGTTGGATTGAATCTATTCAACTATTGTACAGAAACGACGATTAAGGGTGTTACGGGTTGGTTTGAATGGTTTCATTTTTTGACGTTTCGATTTTTATAACTCAAAATCAAAACCGAATTAATTGATTAATTGGTTTGAAATCAAAAACCAAAACCATTTATTCATAGATTCGGTTTTTCAATTTTTAAATGATTTTATTTGTACCATTTCGTTTTTAATATTTTGAAATTTTAATTATATATATCATTCATTAATTAGATATATCAAGTTAAAAAAAATTATCAATAGGTCATTTTTTTTATAACTTGCCTATCAATAAGTTTTTTTTATCAATTAATATCATCATAATTTTTATTCTAATTTAACATCTTTATTTAAAAATAAAATAATTTATCAATCAATCACCCTAACAAAAATAAAAAAAAATACAATAAAATCCTAATCTATTTTTTTTATGACTCCTCGTCGTCAATGTATCGCCTTCGGAGTCAACAGTTCATCCAAACAGTGCACCCTGCAATACATTTCCTTCCCTCGAACCACCGGAGCAGTACACCCAGAAAATCCAACCCCAACGAGCTGACAGTGCACCCAGCAAATCGAGCCCTAACAGTGCACCGAAAATATGCACCCAAAAGTCATAATTAAGCCCCGATGAGCCGACAGGACACCCAGAAATCAAACCGTGACGAGCTGACAATGAACCCGGAACGAGCCGACAGTGCACCCAGAAATGAAATCTTGACGAGCTGACAGTGCATCCCGAAATCTAGCCGCGACAGTGCACCCCAAACAACCCAATCTTCTCCACTCCACACTTCACACACAAATACAAACCCTAAAAAATCCCACAAAAATTCCGAAAGGTGTTTCCCTTCCTTGTTCCCGATCTATTCTCCCACCATCGCCTAACCACAACATCAATTCGGTGACGTTGACTCCGATTCGTTCAGGGCAACAACATCCTGACGCGGTGATCCGAACAAGAAGCAAGTCGAAGATTTTGGCCCTTCACTTGATGGCGATGGCTTGTGAAGGCAACGAAGATGACTCCATGATTCCTGCACCTTTGATCGAGGGCGGAGGACGACGAGGCTTGAGTCTCTCCTATTATAAAATTCTTTACAGAATCAGATCTCGTTCCCGGTAGTATAGCGAGATGAGAATTGATGGTTTGTGCGGCGGGGATGACGACGGAGGAGGAGATTGGCGAATGTGGTGGTAAATGGGACTGTGGTGGATGAAATAAGGACTGACTTGAATTGATTGAAAATAAAAAGTTTATAACCTAAATCTAATTGAACCTAAATCTAATTGTAGATTTGTATGATGAAAATAAAATTTAAGAATCTTTAAAATGAGTAATTTTGATAATTGATAAAATGAATATAATCAAATGATAAATAATTTTTTTAATAATATAATGAACACATGATTTTTTTTATTAACCAAATAAAAAATATTTTACCAAAAAATAAAAAATATGATGGGAGGTTTTTATTTCCATTTCTAAAAAAAAAAAAGAGAATATCCATAATATCAAGGATATTATGTTATCTTAGGTTTTAAAATAATATAATGTGTTTAATATTTAAGCATTATAATCTTATGTAAAATAATTATAATAATTAATTTTAAACGATTTGGTAATCGATCGTAAACGGTTCGGTTAATTGGTTTATCGTCAGTTTTTTGTTCGGTACGGTTTTAAACCGCGATTTTATTTTGTAAACCAAAATCGAACCATTTAATAATCAATTCGATCAATTTCGATTTATCGATTTTTATAACGGTTCGATTTTCGTTTTGACAACTTTAGTGGTGATGGGAAGGAACCCAACAAAAAATAGCGCGATGTATTTCTTTCGTCCCAATGAAACTACAATGTTGTCTTATACAAACAATAAAATTATTTTTGTTACAAGTGGACGTGACGATCAAATATCATTTTTTGCAAAAATAATTATAAAATATTAATGATAATTTAAGTCATATACTTCATTCTGGATTAGTGACATGATTAAAATGAATAATAAAACTCCTTAAAATAAATATTAAATAATACAATGGTGATGCAATGTAATTAAAGACGAATAACAAAACTCGTCAAAATATGTATTAAAAGTACAATAATGATACAACGTTACAATTTGAATGGGATGAAGGGAGTATCTTAATTTTTTTTTATAAAAAAAAAGATCCGAAGAATCAAACTTTATCTACACCAAATAGGAAAGCAATATATTTTTTTTTATCAAAAAACAAGGCGAGATGTTGCAAATAAGATGGAAAAAATAAAGGGATGATATTTATAGATAATGTTTTTTTGCAAAGTGATATATTCGATAATTTTCTCAAAGAAAAAAAAAAGAAGAAAAGAAAAGATTGTCAAAATTTGAAAAGACCATGATTTATATTTATAATTAATAAAATATCATAATTTGTTTGAAAATTGATTTGATAATTAATTCGAAAATGGAGCGAGAATGTTTATTTCCGAAGGGTTTATGGAGCAAGAATATTTACTCTCCTAACAAAACTTTTTTCAATTATACAAGATATTGAATTTTTTATAAAAAAAATTCATTTTCAAATCTAAAACGTACGTCTTAACCGGTAACCATTGCTCAAGTATTACAATCACGTACTGCGATTATAAACATAAAAATCCGTAGACATAGATCCCGACGGACTCGTTTATGTACTGCAACCATAAACATAAAAATTCGCAGACGTGGATCCCGTTGGGCTCGTTCATATACTGTAACCATAACCATAATGAACTCGTAGACATAGATACCGTCGAACTCGCTCATGATCTTGGTTATTATTTAATCTCAGTTTTGTGACATTGTCAACGAGCGAGACACGGGAATAGGAGATGCTGATGTTGCTTAGCCCGGTAATCAAGACCTTGTTCTTTAGTCGGACATCAGTATGATCCCTGTTGAAGGTATCAACATGCCTCAGTGAACTCGATCGAACTCCTTCAAGTTATCAATCCGTAAAGCCTAAGAATCCAACACGAAGAATAGAGATACATAACTAATCAATCCAATGTCAAATCACAGAGGGCTGAAATTCACAGGAATTTTGTTTATAAAATTGATGAATGAAATTCATCATATATTGATCAATGAAGACAAAAAAATAATAAAAAATGAAAGGTTTGATATTTTTAAAAATAAAAAAGAAAAACATTTGAGTTTCAAAAAATAATATCAGAAAAAAAACTTATTATAATTATTTTTGTTAGATGATATCTGATAATTCTTCCTAGATTTTAATTTTATTTATTTATTAACATATTTTAATCTTAATTATTAAAATTATCTCAATTATTAAATATAAAGACACACTTTTTCTTATTCCCATTAATGAATCGTCTCCAATCAATGCACTGCTCAGGTACGGACTATTTGGTCTCCAATTCCCACAAGTTTCAAGTTGATTCCTCGTTGCTTCGTTGACCCTTTGATTTTGGGGGTTTCAAGTTTCCTCTCAGTGCCCACTTGACCCAAATTTCTTCACCAGACTGATTTCTCATCTAAATCATCGTCAATTTCCGAGAATTCGAACCCGAATATGGAAGTGTAAGTGTTTTATCTTCTTCCCATCAAGTTTCATCCTTTTTTTCTCATGACTTCATGTTTCTTCTGCGATGTTTGGGTAGAATTGGCAGTGCTGATTTGGGTTCGTGATCGATAATGTCGAAATGGTGAACCGGGTTTGAATCATAATCATAATTAGTTTAGTTAGCTGTCTAATGATGAAGGTTCTTGCTTGGAAAAATTGTAAATTGCACTACCTGGATCGGGGGATTTTGTTATCGTGAATTGAACCTATGATTAATGCAATCTTGACACAGCAGTACTGTTTTATGACCGGTTGTCAAATTGAGGTCACTCTTTTGATTTGACCTCAATTTCTTTTTTCTTTTTCTCTTTTTTTGTTGAAATTTGGTGTCAAAGTTTTAGCCCAAGTAAAAGGGGGCATTACATGAATTATTCTTTGGAATTTGCCGCTGTAGAAAATGAAGGTAATTGGCTTTGTGTCTTTAGATTAAAATTAAACAGAACCATAACCCAATCCATGCTTGTGTTAGTATGTTGCTGTTAACTGTAACTTTTTAGAATGACGTGACTTTTCTTTTCCCTTTAGCTTTGTGGAAACTGGGAAAAGATGGTGGATTTAGTTTTAGTCATCTGTTTAAGGATCGTGTTTGTCGGGTTAAGCGAATAGCGAATAGCGAATCAGATCAGAACTCCCATGTTGTGCTTTCTGATGGAATTAGTTCTTCCATTGACAAAGAATGATGCTGTGCTATTCTATTCCGGACTTGAATGACCCCCGTGAACTGTGAAGCTACATGTGTAGCTGTTGTTGAACTTGGTAAAAACCCCTTTATTTTGCTTGATTCTTTTTGTTTTTGGCTACTTGTTCTGATTTATTATGATTAATATATGTACAGAGTTGCTTCAGCTCCAGGGAAGGTTCTGATTACCGGAGGATACCTTATTTTGGAGAGACCGAATTCGGGTCTTGTGCTTAGTACGAGTTCTCGGTTCTATGCTATCATCAAGCCGTTCCATGATGATATTAAGGCTGAAAGCTGGGCATGGGTAAGTGCTCGCCATTTGCCTAGATTGATTTATTGATATTACGAGTTCCATCTCCAATGGACAAGTTTGAATATTGGAATTCTTAGTAATTAACAATGATTAGGGTTTGTCTCCTGTTGTTGAAAAGGGAATGTGGTTTTAAGTATTAAACGTGTCTACGCCTTGATATGCATTGTCCAATGAACTATGAAGTGCTATTTTAACCTGTAAACTTTTGGTTCGGTAAGATGGGCAATACTTGATGATCAGTGGTATTCTACTGTGATTTCTAGAATTTATATAGATCATGTTTTCCTCCTTTTATTGGTTTCAGGCATGGATGGACTTTAAACTCTCTTCCCCTCAGCTTTCACGCGAGATTGTGTACAAAATGTCAGCAAAGAATTTGGCGATTCAATGTGTGTCATCAAGGCAAGTGGGGGTCTATCTCCGGGGTAACCTTTACCTGTAAAATGTGAACACTCTCTGCCGAGTAAGCTTTTTGGTAGAAGTGTTTTTCCTATATGAGTGTCCTTGGATATGCCAATGACACTGATCTTACAAGTATTTGTAACCTTTAAGACCATCATACTTCACCCTCTTTAACTGATGACCAACCACCACCCTTCTCAGTTTTTTTGAGTCAAGAGTCCTGTTTTCGGTTACAATTACACCCGTTTGAACTTTTGATTGGAGTTTGCTGAAACATGAATTCTGGCATAGTTGTCAAGGCGTCACTGTGAGTCATGACGAGGCAACAGCGCCTTAACGCCATGGCGACATAATGCTAATTCATATATTTATGTATACTTATACCAAAATAACAATACACACTAAATATTTGTAAATATATATATGATTGGCTAACTCTTATGTATATTAAGACAATATAACAAACTATGTAATTGGATTATAAAATTCATACTTCATAAGTTAATTGGAGCCTCCAAGAATGAATATAAATTTATACATATAAAAATACAATTAAATACCCAAAACAGTTGTATGAATTAATCTAAGATGAGTCTTTTACGGGTAATTCTTGGTCGCGTTATAGAAACAATTAGCACCATGTATATCTCGTCCATAATCATCTTATATGTGAATATATTTTTTTCATTTTGTTTCAAAATGATAAAAAATAGACTACAAATCCAACCCTTATTTTAAAAAATTCCCAAAAAAAAGAAAAATATAACATGAGATGGTAAAATGACAAAAGAAAAAAAAATTATCAACATGGTGAGAAATTCGTCCAAAGTGCCTGCCATGGCCCAAAGCGTGCATGGCGAGGTCATTGCGAGGTCATGGCGCCCGCTTTGTTGTAGTCAATAAAACGAGACAGCATGACGTTCACTCCCGAGCGCCATGATGCCTTGGCGGCACTTTGACAACTATGAATATTGGTTTAGCAATTGTTCTTTCTTTCTTTATTTCTATGTTGTCATTTATTTTATGCATTTGAGTTTTGAGTTTAGCAACTCTACTTCCGGTTAGAACTTTGAATATGAAGCATAACGCCTAGTTCACTTGATCTTGTTTCTTCAGTGAATCGAAGAATCCTTTTGTAGAACAAGCTGTGCAGTATGCTGTGGCCGCTGCATTTGCTAAAGTTGACAAGGATGTGTTGGAGAAAGTACTTTTGAAAGGTGATTGCAGGGTTTATTATTCTTCTCTTAGTAAACGTTGCTTGAATGCTGGAACTTATTGCTCACAGCACAGATTTAAGCCTGCAGGTCTTCACATTACAGTTCTTGGTGACAACGATTTTTATTCTTACCGTAGTCAGGTAACATATATTGTTTGTATAGAAAGTACTCTGCATGTGACAACTATGGTTTATGGCCCTATTCATGAGATTGCAAGTGCTTATAGTTCTGCTCATCAAACCATATCAACTGAGAAAGCTTGAGAAATTCAATGAATATATCCAGTGGTTGTCTGCAGTATTTTTAGAATAATATAGAAATAGAATAGACTTAGGCTTAGAATTAGGCGTAGACAGTCAGTCAACAAGTTAAAGGTTGTTATTTTCAATGGATAATTGATGCATCCTTGCTTGATGTGCTCTTCTTTGAAGCTCACACTCGAAAGGTACTGTAGGACAACATCTGCCTATGGCCCTAGGGTCATCTCTTAAATATTTTTTATGTGCAGTAGGCGATTGCAATGGCTTGTGTCTATCTGACGCGCACTGGCTAATATTGGATCTTGTTGGAGGAGAATATTGTAGGAATAAATATGTAGGCAGATAAGATAGTCAGATAGTCCTGGGGTTCTGTTCATTTCTAGTGCTATTGTGCTCATGAATCATGATGCCCCAAAACGCATTTGACCTTTTTCTTTTTTCTTTTAATGTAATTCTGCAGTTAGAAGCTCGTGGTCTACCTCTTACACCAGAGTCACTGTCTACACTTCCGGCTTTTACATCCATTACATTCAATGCCGATGATGCGAATGGATCAAACAAAAAGCCTGAAGTTGCCAAAACTGGGCTAGGTTCATCTGCAGCAATGACAACGGCTGTTGTTGCTTCTTTGCTTCACTACCTTGGTGTGATCAAACTTCCATTATCATCCGATAATCACCTACAAGATGGAAATACCAGTTCAAATCTTGAATTGGTTCACATCGTAGCACAAACCGCTCACTGCATAGCCCAAGGCAAGGTTGGCAGTGGATTTGATGTTAGCTCTGCTGTTTATGGCAGTCAACGATATGTCCGGTTTTCCCCGGATGTTATATCTTCTGCTCAGGTCCTTCTTGAACTCGCATTGTGGTTTTTTGTTATATTCTTGGCTGCTCCATTTTCTTGGAACTTGCAATATCAGCGAGAATTTTCTTGTTGAGGCACTTCTTTTGCATGAGCACGAGTTATATTGTGTGCAAACAGTACAATTTTACATCTTCACACAAGTTGGTAGTGTTTTCTTTGCAGCAGCACTTTGTGTTTAGACTGTTTTTAAATAATATTGTTGCTGCCCCCAATTACTCATACGATATGACAGCATCAGTACAAAGCTAACGCAAGAATGCAATAATGGAGAGGTCAAAAGCTGCAGTTATTCCTGTAGCTTATCTTATGAGTTTACAATTATCGTGAACCTACAGGTTTTCTGTTATCTTGTTGAAGTCAGCAATGTTAGAAATATCTCATTTTTCTTCTCCTTTCTCTTTCTCTTTTTTTCCCTTTTCCTCTTTTTTTCTCTTTTTCTCTTTTTCTTTTCTTTTTTCTTTTCTTTTTTCCTTCTTTTCTTTTTTCTTTTGTGTGTCTGTGTGTGAAATAAGCAATAGGTTGCTTGATTACAATTACCACTGCTGTAGTTTATTACTTCATCCCTGGATCTCCCAACTAATGCAGAAAACCCTATAATGAGTTCGACTTCTTAATTATGCCCAAATTCACGGCACATGATATGCTAGTGTCTCTATATTGGTATAGAGGATCAAAAGTGGATATATGTAACTCCAAATAATTTGCTTGAAGAATTTTGACTTTGATTATTTCTTTTAAGTGTATTAAGGATGTGAAGAATATGTCTAGGTTTCATCTGATATTGTCAAGAAAAATGTATTATAAGATTTCATTACTTGGTATTACCAAAGAAACATCCTCATGAACCTCATCGTTTTGCTTTGTATGTATTTACTTTTCCATGGCATATTCCTGTCAGTGTATGCTAAACCTGTTTCAGACCAAAGTTACTTATAACTACATCTGAATAACTAACATAGAATTGCTGCTGTTTGTTCTCATTCTCCTTAGTGAAAATCGTCCGTCTCCTATTTCCTTTCATCGAGTGGTGTTGTTCTACATTCTGCAACTTCCTGTTTACTTTTTACCGTGCCACTCCCTTATTGTGGTTTTACTGTAGGAAACTGCATATTACTCCTTATTATATGGTGCTAAATTTATTTTTGTTGATGGCAATGAGTAGGCAATGTAAATAATGTGAGAATTATCGTATCTTTTTCATTTGTAATCTCTCTATGAAGAGTATGATTATTTGGTTTAGAGCCATTTTATGTGGAATTGTGTCTGATTTTGATTGCAAAAATGTAACAGGATCTCTTGGTTATTTTGCAGGTTGCGCGTAATGGGTTGCCCCTTCAAGACATCATTGTTGATGTTCTGAATGGGAAATGGGACCATGAGAGGTCCAGTTTTTCCTTGCCACCTTTGATGTCTCTTGTAAGTTTTATGAAATCTGCTTCAAAACCAATAACATCAACCTGTTATGTTTGTTCCTTATTTCCGTTTTATATTGGCACGGGTGGCGTCTCTTATTGAATATGACTTGTGACTTTTAGGTTATGATTGATGTACTGTGTAAGAAATCACATAATTTGTTATCTATTTTCAGCTACTCGGAGAGCCAGGAAGCGGTGGATCCTCCACACCATCAATGGTGGGAGCTGTCAAGAAGTGGCAAAAATCTGAGCCTGAGAAGTCGCTTCACATCTGGAAACAATTAACTTATGCAAATTCTCTTCTCGAGAAACAGCTTAATACGCTTAAGAAATTGGCACGTGAGCATTGGGATGTGTACAGGAGTATCGTCAATAGCTGCAGTACTATTAAAGCAGAAAAGGTAAGCTTCATATTACTGATCATCGCTTAGTCGCTTATGATATGCAAAATAATATTTATGTTTCAGTTGCTGTTGTGTTCTATGATCGTGATTCCTGATATGTTGAGGCCCAATTATAAAGATTCCTTGGCTTGGCGCCTTGTGTTATTTCATAAAGCAATATGGATCAAAGATCAGTCATGATTTCTTGTTATAAATTTGATTTTTTCATTTACCAGTTACCACTTATCATGGAGTCACATTGATGCTTATTTTGTTCAATGACAGTGGTTAAACCTAGCAGTTGGACCAAGTGAACATGCTGTTGTTGAGGCCCTATTGGGCGCAAGAGATGCTATGCTTCAGATAAGAAGTTACATGCAACAAATGGGTGAAGCTGCTGGTGTGCCTGTGAGTTTCTGCCTCTTTGTTCAGATGCTTGAGTTTATTTTCTCTAGCTGTCTACCCTCTATCTTTTCCTTGTCAAAACCATGAAGAAGCAGTCTGCTAGAGAGAAAGATCTGGTTTTCCATATATATAGCAATTTAACATGTTTGTATGACCTCATCACACGATTATCCGATTCCCATGGTGGAAAAAGACTCGAGAAAATTCAAGGGATGAGATTCTATCGAACGGAATGTTTATAAAAATGGAGCATTTCTCATGTATGAAATATTTTTCCTGAAATTGCAGATAGAACCTGAATCACAAACGGAACTTCTTAATGCCACAATGGATCTTGATGGAGTTTTGCTTGCTGGGGTTCCTGGAGCGGGCGGTTTTGATGCTGTTTTTGCTGTCGTTTTGGGGGACTCGAGCAGCAAAGTTGTTGCAGAATGGAGCTCGTGCAATGTCTTGGCATTGCTAGTTAGAGAAGATCCTTGTGGTGTACGCTTGGAGAATGGCGATCCACGAGTGGAAGGAGTTATATCTGGGATTTCTGCATCACATGTGTAGTACATTTTCATACTTTTTCCTTATTTACAAAGAAAATGAAAACACATCACACTCCTAATCTATTAATCTGTATGTACTGTGACATCGCATAAAATAAGATGGACGTAGGCGATATCTTGTTGTTGCTCATTGTTGGACTATTACTAACTGATGTTGGACGAGGTCAGCTAGCAATTCCTATCAAGGTTGGGGAGCAAGTAAAAATAGAAAAACTCACATTGGGTTAAGGGATAATCAGGCTCGAATTGATGACTTCCATCACGTCAAGGTGACACTCTACCGTTGAGTTATATCCCTTCCCCACGCCCATCGAGAAATACAACCGACGAATCCTAAGGCAAGGGGTCGAGAAACTCAACGCCACTATTCTACTATTCTTGAACAACTTGGAGCCGGACTTTCGCACTATTATAGATACGAGAAGAATGGGATATTTTGGATTTGTCAACTGCCCCTCTCGGAAATTGGATTGACTTTGGATTCGAGCCATAGCACATTGTTTCATAAAACCGTATGACGATCAAAATCAAGCGGGTTTTACATGAAGAAGATTTGGCTCAACATTTCTATTCGATATAGGTAGAAGAAGAACCTGACTCGGTATTAAAAAAAGATAGAGGAAGCAGAACCAAGTCAAGATGATAAGGATCAACGCCCTCCTCTTGTGCCAAAGAGCTTACAATTTCCAAAGTAAGCAAAGCAACCATCTTTTTTCCATTTCCATTCAAGAGTTCTTATGTGTTTCCACGTCCCCTTTAAACCTCGACCGAAAAATGAACAAATCCCTTTTCTTAGGAACACATACAGGATTTGTCACTCCAATAAGACTAATGATAACCCCACCATTAACGACTTCATTTATGAATTTCATAGTAATAGAAATACATGTCCTATCAAAACAAAATTTCGAACTTGCTATCCTCCTGCCCAGCAGGCATGGCCTCCGTGGAGAGGATGATTCATTCGGATCGACATTAGAGTCCAACTACATTGCATTGCCAAAATTCATCTTGTATATTTGAAATAGGTTGACCTCTTTCCTTCTCTCATCGTGCAATCCTCTTCTCAACGAGTCCTCTTTCTCCTTGGTCCACAAAGAAAGTAGGACTGATGACAACAGTTCCTCACTGGTGACATAATATTAATTTAGGAATTAGAATTTGAGTATTTCGTCCTATAACTGCTAAAGAAAGGAGTCGGGAGTCAATAGAGCTATAAAAAAAAACTTATTAATTTAGTGTTACGGCCAAGAATGCATCCAATTTAGACTTGTTTTACTTTACTTTGTATGAGAAGTATTATTTATTAAATAATTTGACTATTCAAAAGGTTCTTGTCTCTTTACACAAAGTTTCGATATGATAATATGAAGATATATATAAATATCCCTAGATATATAGATAAAAGGTACTATTACTATGTACTATATGATACCTTTAGTTGTATTCATGAGGTCTTTTCTTTCTCAATTTAATTAGGTATTAATGGAAATGAACCATAACTATGTAATCCTATTCCTAAAAGATTGACCCCTAAATAGCATATCCAAATGATAAGAAAGCCTATCGACGCCACAAT
>LIEC01006063.1:0-129482 GCA_001925005.1 Drosera capensis
TATTATAAAAAATCAATAAATTAAAAACTTACAAATCTATATAAGGAGTTGACATAAGGAATTTGGTGCAATGTCTCTGAGTAAAAAACTGAATCTCTATATAAAGAGAATAATAAATTATCTAAATCTATAAAAAATTAAAATTAATCCCAAAAAATTACACATAGAAATATATTTTTCAAAAACTATAATTTTTAGGGGATCACATATTCTCCACACGTCCACTCTCTCTTTTCCATCTTTTTCTCACGTCAATTTCATCCTCATCGCCATTGTCTTCACCATTTCATCTAACTTCAACTTTTTCTTAATTTCATCCAACTCAAATCAAACACATTTAAAAAATCATAATGATTTAAACCATCCTAAAGTGAAAGTAAAATCTTTATGTTTGTTTTTTTATATAAATGCTCTATTTTCATTTTTTCTTCAGGCGCATTGTTTCAGAACCAACATATAGAGCGTCAGTTAAAAACACATAGCGTCTTTGTTTCTTCCTGATCCCTTCGTCGAGTCTGTTTTTCACTGTGTCCACGTCATACCTTCTCACCATGCAAGGGTCTATTGTCGACGAACAAGAGCTACTCAAACAACTGATTTGTATTATTTTGAATTGTTATTGTTGTGTTGAATAAAGAAATGCAATGAGAGGATGTTATGGTAGAGGACGTGAAGGAAAGAGAAAAGAAGGACGAGCATGACGACGATAAGATTGATGAGGATCATGATGAAGAGGCGACAAAAAAACAGATGAGACGCAGTTGGTTCTTTTTTTGTCGATGGAGAGTGGAGGAAAGAAATCGTTTTTTTTTTATTGTTGTATGTTTTTGGAATAATGATTTCTTGTGTATCTTTTTTCAATTTTTTCTATGTTTGGATAAGTCTCCTTAGAGAGAATGATATCATAATACTGTATTGTAGAAATAAGAAATAAGGATAAAGAAACTGTTACGAATGATCTATGTTTTCAGTTTTGTATTCTCATATCCCATTATTTTTTCTAATAATGGATGATATTTGATTTGATTTGATTTGAATTACTAACTCTGTCTCAATTTTAAAGATTTGATCGGACACAAGGATTTTATATGTATGTTGAATTTGTATGAAATTTGATGAATAATTTTTTTTAGAGATAGTGGGACATAAGTGGGGTTTAAAAAAGGTAATGAGAGAGGAGGATGAACGAGGTGGTGGGTAGTTTGATTATATTAGTATCTTTGTCCCAATTTAATAATAACTGTTTGATCTTGTACGAAATTTTATGTGTGTGTTGAACTTGTATGGAATTTAGTAATAAAATAATAGTTTTTTTTATAATTAATGAGATTTAGGAGAGAGAATGTGAGAAGAGAAAAAAGAAGATATTGGGATAACTAGATTATATTAATACAAATTTATTTTTACTAAATAAGGAAAGTGAGAAGTTTTACATTTATATTGGGACTAACAAAAAAAACTGTTTCAATTAAATTGGAACGGATAGAGTAATATAAATTCATTACTATCAAATAAGAAAATAATAGAAATGTTATATTTATATTAAAATTAATAAAAAAGGAAGATGTTGTAATTAAATTGGGAGGGAGAGAGCAATTCTTTGAATAACTTTATTTGTAGTTTATCAAAAGAAAAAAAAATATTATTTGTATGAACCGTCTTCAATGAAAAATCGGCATTATAGGATAAGTTTTATGCGTAGTAGAAAGGAAGTTGATGTCTGAAATACGCTATCCATCTCAATATGGATAGAATATTTTGACATTCTGCACTAATCAACAAGTATTTTGAAGAGATTCGTTTTTTTAGGATATAATAAAATTAGGATAGTAGCAAAGGGTTGATGTATACTACTTAAAATCTTATCAATATTTCAGGATAATTTTACGAAAAATATATGATGTTTGATCTTCACAAAAAGAATCAAAGTTGACATCAACGTGTGTGCACGATCACAGGGTTGCATCTATATTGGATTGAGTATCAACATTCGACAAGTTATTGTTCATGTCGTAAAACATAAGACTTCGTGTTATATAAACGCAGCTTGAGTATTGACTAGTATGAGATCTCATGAGATCAGAGATCTATGCTTTGACAACCAACATTGTCTGATCTTTTGAGTAGGAAAATGGGATCTTGAAGAATATTCTCTGGTAACCTAACCCTTGGCTGAAGGACTTTAGGGGTCCCCGCCGAAGGATCACTGGTAGTATCTATCCACCAGTAGTATCGATGGACCCCCCCGTATGAACAAAAATGTTCGGACACACTCTTTTAAATTCTCATTAGGATTCGTCTAGTATCGAATGGACATGATTCTTGTATGGTTCACCGAGGAATAAGTTCTATTTAAATTTAGCAAGAGCGCAAGAGGTGTTTTCTGACTTTTTACGCTCATATGCTATAGGATTCACCACCTTCAATGGCTCCGGCGTAGGCAACTCATGCTCCGGCGTTCTCTTCCTTGTATTTTTTCAGCATCTTTGAGACGCTGTCAACTTCTTGCTTGAATAGATGTCGCCATGACTGATCCTTGGGCACTTTCTTTTCCACGTTCTTCAAAGCCTTGCGAAGAAGGCTGAGGGATAGGCCCAACTGATCAGCTAAGTTTGCGCCTTGAGCCATGCATTTGAAGCTCTGTAGCTCATGTAATGATCTTGAAGTAGATATGTAATCCTGCAGATGGCACAAATTAGCATAAGACTTGTTGCAAATGATCCTCATCTAACCAGGAATCGCGTAACTTTTATCATGTTACTGACATTAAATTGTGAATGTTGTTGGAAAAAAATTTAAGAGATGAAATATATACATGCTTACCAGAAAATGACTTGAAATATCTTTGCATCTTCCCGATTTTGGCTTCAAAGCCTCACTCTGGCTTCATCAAGCATCTTTGCAATGCCAGCGTGCAACTTTGACAGAAGTCCTGGACTGCTTTTATTTTCTTCTGCCTTCTTTATTGTCACAGACTGTCGAATAGTCGAATGCAGACTATGAGAATCAAAATTTTAATCGCTACATAGAAACTATACACCAAAATTCACCATCTGCGTGCATTTTGAATTACAAATGTACAACAAAAGTTAGATCCCAACTCACCTGGGCCTCGGCCAAGCAAATAAGACTCCAAGCAGTACACGTCGCAGTAAAGACCTCCGGTGGCTTATCTGCAGGTAATTTGGGCAGCAAAGGAGGCAAAATAGCGGAGGCGAGGTAGCTATAAACTCCAGCTGATCTTCTCAAAAAATTGCAGGACTGCGTCAAATCTGTATTAATGTGTTAAGAGCTTTAGATGATTAAACGGCATATTAGATCATATTATCCACAGCAAAATAGTGAGGTTATGCTTTTTCACCGTCTGCAAGAACTTCAAAAGCACGATCACGAAGAACAGCACCGAAAAGGAAAAGGGTCATTGCGAGCTCAAAGTGCATCTTGTCAATCTGGAAATACTTTGGCAAGATGGTCGAGGCGGTCATGCTACTTGTCCATCGAATCTTCAACTTTGAAATCAGTTCATGCATTGCCGGTACAGCTGTCTCAAGTGAATCAACACTTACAATCAAGTTTTCCAACGATGGTAGATACAGCTCCAGTTTTCGGATGATCTGCAACATGAACAACATGTAGCTGATTTAACCGAAGTGCAGCTATATATCATTTGGTCCAAAGTTCTCGAATACTATTAGGAACAAAATTTCGGATACATGTAAGTGTTTAGAACAACGACGAAGTGGCTACCTGTTGGGAATGAGAGGTGAAACCTCCCGACATATCCTTTGCATTAGCATCTGAAACAGAGCTGGCTTTGTTGATAGATTCTTGAATAGAACGACGACTTTCACTCAGTTCTCGTAATCGTTGGAGACTGACAGGATCTAGGGTCAAAAACACATCTTCGAAGACAATCTGCAAAGAGAGAAATAGTATAACATGACGCTTGATCTTTTCGCATGCTTACAACTGAATTGCTAGCTAACATAGATCCTGTCAGTCTCCAGCAATTACGAGAATTGAGAAAAAGTCGTTGTTCTATTTGTTATTCACCAATAACAGCATGGAGATCAGCGACGTGGAGATCAGTTACTAAAACCCAAGTGCAAATCTACAATGTGATGCACCAAAACAACAATTCAAGGACATATGAAGATTAGAAACACATACCTTTTTCGTATTGAGTTTATTTGTGCTCCTGAGTCGCTGGTGCAGCATCTTTTCTTGTTCCAGGAAAAACATTAAGCATGAATTGTGTTTTTGTTTGTGTGTAGAGTTTTGAATGATGCCTGGGAGACGAAGTTCAGAGGTTATAACACAATCACATATTACATGATGATAAGATAATTCTGTTTTTCCATAATTTATGATAAGATAGTAATTCTTCATGGTGGAAATTATCATATCTTTCATCAATAACTATATAATTGGTTGGTTAAAAAATGTTCATAATTTCTTAATCTTATCACCGATGAGACCATTCCCTTAAATACTATTGTCAAAACATATCATCAAATCTTTCTAATATAGATACTTATTATAACAAATTTATAAATTATAATTCTATATAATTAGAATATTTGATCATCTTATAATATATACATCATCCATTTCATAAACAATATAATATATCAACTTAAAAATTTATCGAAATAAACTATGATTGGGATAAATATTATTTTACCCATACTTGTTCAGAAAAGAATCCTCTTGCAAGTCAAGGTTGAAAATACTTGGGAGCAAGTCAACCGAATAAACATCTCCGACGCAGAAAAGAACAGACACAAATTGGTCTCTCAAAACCAACCAACACTCACTTTCCACGCAACCGCATCGCCGCCCACCTCTCCGATCTCATCTCCGGCGACTATTCTCGCTTCGCTGGAGTTCGCATTATCTTCTCCGATCAAATCCGAACCAAGAACTCGCTTCGCCGCCGTAATCTTCTCATCCTCGCCGGAATTCGCCATTCGCCGAAGTATCTTTCTCAAATTTTACTCTGACTTCTCTTTCTTTGTAGCCTGCGATGGCGGAGGATCAGACGATGGAGGACATGCTGGATGTGAATGCGCCGGCGCCGGGGTCTTCGACGCCGTGTGAAACCGACGATGATGTGATGCTGGACCTGAACGCGCCGATGACGGAGGTGTCTGTTGGTGATAACCTAAATTTTTCGCCGGAGGCGTCGGTTGATGGTAATAGCCTAAATTTGTCGAATATTTTGAATGAATCTTGATATCGATGATTGTAGGAATGTGATAGAGATCATTCGATGTGTTTGGTGATGAAAACTGATTGTTGAGGATGTTTTGATGTGGAAAGATTAGTAGATGTGTGAGCGTTTATATGTGAATTGTGTGAATATGAGTGTTGAAGATCTTTCAGAATCTTGGAATCGATGGTGGTAGGATTTGGATTTCATTGTGGTACTGATGGAATGGAATTCCCTTTCTTGGTTTGGCGCTGTTGAGTGATATATGGCGTGAATGTTCAGATCAAGAGAGACTTGTGAATGAAAGGGTTTTGTAGTTGTGATGTGATTATCTCACGTAATATTTGTTGTAGAATGCACATAGCTACTCGCTTCATTATTGTATACTATCTGCATGTAGTGTTTCATGTATCTGCGTAATTGTAACAATGCAAGGACTATATTTATCATCTTATATACCTTGGATGAATGTGATTTTCATGGAATGCAAGTACATTTAACTATTTAAGTTATTTCACTCTTGCAGTAGGTGGATCGGGGTACAAGAGCCCATCAGTGCCAATTGAAGATGATTCTACAGCTTCTGTTACAGTGGTGAGACTTGTGTACCTTGTCCCACGATCATATGTACTTGTTTTGCTTCTTCTCAGTATCTATAATCTTTTTCTTTCAGTCTTGTATGCTTGTGGTTTTGAGTTTCTTTTCTGTATCTACTTGTTCGTATATCTCTTGCTTTTGTTTCCATTTGAATTTGGGTTTGTGCTATGAAATGAGTTAACTATATGTACTGGCATGTCATCTCCTTTCATTCTTGCCAAGTTGTATTCTCTGGTATCTGAGCACTTGGTGGATCTGTGACTTGCCCATAATCTTCCAGCCCATGCGCTCTGCTCGCAATTTATTTTCTGTCACACCTGTATGGCATCTAAAAGCAGCCAAAACTTTGTTTTTTGTAGACCTTGATTAACTTTCAAGAAGGCACCAGTATGGGTCAGCCAGTCTCTGCTATGAATCCCAACGATACTTCACTGAAGTTTGCATCCTATATGCTTTTGTCTCAGCAAGCTTCAGCATCAGTGCCCACCTTTGGAAGTCGTTATGTGTGGGAGGTAAAAAATTTTGTTTTGATACATTTGATTTGGGAAGTTCATGCTACTTATGTGATATAAGAATTAAGAACATTGCTTCTGATGTTTCATTTAGCTTTTTCTTTTGTTCTCTCCTAATCCAACCTGACACCGTGTCAATATTTTATTTTTGGTAGTTGCCTTGTACTGATGGTTTTCTCTGGCTGAGTTCTCCTCAGAGCATTCTTTAAGTGGTTGTAATGTTATATAAGCTGGATGCTTGATAATCAACTATCTTTGGTTTTTCTTTCTTTCATCTATTCAATACATGGAGAGATGTATGTGAAGGTAACTGCAAAATGTTTGGAAAAAACTTCGAAGGGAAAAGCGAGACACTTAACAATATCCTATGTCTGCATTAACTTCAATATTTAAACAGTATTACACATCAGAGAGGGGTAAATATGGGCCAAGAGCACGCTAAGTGAATTGTGTGTGGCTGTGTGCTCGATCAATTCGTTAAACATAGTTGATACTGTGTATATTAAGAGGAAGGCGCAGACTGATGTCTAGCTTTGAGTATGATGCTACTGGATTGTTTATTTACCTATATTTTCTGTGTTTTCATGTTTATAGTTTCCTGTTGGGGGATCTCATGGTGTGCCCAATGTTGATGAGAGAAGTTCCACTCTCAAGTGGGTTGACCCTTTAAGATCATGACCTATGTGAACTGTGGCCTATCTCTTCATACCTTTCAGCTGCACACTCTTCTTGATGTTCCATTGGAGTAACATTTAAGCTGAGGCATCTTAGATGTTGTGGTACTCAATCCTATCTTGCATTGGTAAACTTCTTACTAGTAATCATACTATGAAAATCTAATACATGTGGGAACTGCAGATGAATGCAATGCAGCAATTGTAAGTGTCACATTGCAGCTACCATTTGTTTCTTTTCTCTTATTGTGTATTGTGCGTCCATGACACTTGCTAATAAAGTAGTGTACGCTTAATTCTCATTTTTGCAACATTTAGCTTTTTATGTTCTTATCTCAGGGAGATTTGTTTGCACCGGACTTGGAGACACCTAACGTTATCACCATGAAAGTATGTTCTTGGAACCATAGTGATCCATTTATCACACAGTGAGAGTTATTTCACTGATAATTATTACTGATGTGGATGGGTTCCCTTGAAACCTGTAGCTCTATATAAATCTTTACGATTGTTTACCTATATGCTTCCATAAGCTTCTAGTGTGTCATGGGCTTGCTCGTGACCATTCTTCGTTTTGCCTCTTTCAGGGATATCAAGATGCATTGCAACTAGAGACGTAAGTTTGTCCAATGTAGCCACTTGTTTGATTTCTATAACAATCTTAGTCTTTATTTTCCCTTGTTCTGTAACATCTTGAGCTTTTTCATTTGAAACATTCTGATTCTGTTGATTTGCTTCTGACTTGCTTCTATTTTTTATAGTCTTGTCGCCGATTGGCCAACAACACTGCGAATTGTTGGATTCATACCTCAGAATTTCCTGACCTTGTAATGTCCTCTTATCCCTGAAGAGTCAGCTTGCTTTCTGATGAGGTTTCATCACGATGTTTTCCTTTTTTTCTTTTTTTTTCTTTTTTTGTGAAGAAGGGCGTCGATGATTCTGAATCTGTCTCCCCCTTCATAGAAGGCATTGATCCATAAGCCCCTAAACCAAAAGTTAGATCTATCACAGTTGCTGCAATTGCGGTTCGTAATCTTTGTATATATGAACTGGTTATGGGCGTACCAACTTTTTTTGGAGATGTTCCTACCGAACGGTGTATTTTTTCCCACTATATGAACGCAATGCACTGCTGGTTAGATGTGTGTCCACTGTTCCAATTGGTATGAAGCTATATAAGGACCCTTTATTGTATTTCAGCTCGATCTTGAGCTAAATAAAAGGATGAAAAGATCTTTAAATTTTTCAATCTCCTTAAGTTTTCTTTTCTTTTGATTATCCCTTAATGTATAGGCGATACACTGGCAAATCAAATTGGCTGGTCTTCAGGGCAAGGGAGTCGGATGAAGTTCTCACTCACATGCAGAAGAACAATCTTGTAAGCTGTCGAAGACTCTTTCTATTTGAAATTCATGATATCATTTTTCTGATTTTCCTTTCACAGTACTGGATTTCTTGTGGTTAGAATCTTGGACATGCTGTTTGTCGGTTGACTGAACACCTAATATTGAGCAAGGAAAAAAAGTTTCCATCCTTCGCATGGCGAATCATGAATTTGCGGAATCTTGTTTGTTCAATGCCTACACTTACGAACAGTAGATAAGATATGCTGGCTTTCACTTGTCTGTTCAATGCTCGAGCTGCTAGTTGCGGGCACAAATGATGGAAGTGTTAGTGAGATTGTTTGTGCAAAACATACATCAGTTCTTTTATATAGTGGATATATTTCTGACTTTCAAATTGATAGTTTGATAAAATAAAAGCTTTGATGTGAGGAAACCTTCAATATGATATGGCTTCTGATACCTCACAGAGGAGATTGCGTAGGAATATAGGATGAAGGAGAAAGCTGCCATCTTGTGAACAACCACGTATTTTTCCCTTTCTAGGTAAATTTGAACAGTTAAGTCGTAACTGATATTTTATTTATTTGTTTGGTTTTCTTAATACTAGTAGTAACTCTTATCAAAAAAATAAATGAAATAATAATAGTAGTAACTGATGATTAGGAATATTCTTGATGTGTCATAAACATATAGAGTTGATATTGTCCGAGTGAAATGTATTGCTGCTATTGTAACTTTCACTGATTTATTCTTGGTGCCGTTTTTGGTTCATACAGTGTGCAACAATCCCTATACGACCTATGGCCCTATTACTGTCAGTTCGTGACGAGGTGTGTGACTTGATTGGAGTTCTTGTTCATGAGGTAGAGTTTTCTTCTTCTTCTTTGTTTTCTCTTCGATATTTTTATTTATTTGCAAGTCATTCCAACTGTTGATATGAGGAATGTTGATGAGCAGGACATTCTCTCATTGTGGTCTGAAACATCTAGACAGCTGCAAGAGCAGCTGCGGCTGGACAATCCCCCACCTTGGCCCCTGCAGCAATGGCGTTGGCAGCAACTGCAGCAGCAAGTGCGATGGCAGCAACTGCTGCAGCAAGTGAAGCAACTGCACCAGGAAGTGCAGCTACTGCTGCGGCAAGTGCAGAAAGGGCAGTATCGACTGAGTAAGGGGAAGTTGAAATCGCCGCAACGCCAGCTATACGAGCAGCAGCTACTGGAGCTGCCACGGGATCTACAGGAGGAGTCGCCAGATCGACTGAGGAGGTTGTCCAAGGAGGTATTGGAGGATCATCTGGTGGAGCTCTTGCAGAATGAAATGGAGCTGCTACTGCAGGCACGGTTGGATTTACTAGAGCGGCTGCAACTGAGACTAGACTACTGTCAGCAATATGTGATGTATGAACTACCCGACTTTATAGGCTCGCATTGTGTCGAAGGCTAGCTACCGTTTCCAGGGCTTTGGTAGAGATGATAAGAGTTTGTTCGTTCTTTTCTTCGATACTGAAACGAGAATTCCCTGTTGGTTTTCTGCTATAATGCGGGAAGTTGTAATCCTATCTTTGTATTGCCGTCCGACTCAACCCTCTTTCAGGGCGACTGTTTCGAAAATCAGTGCTGTTCTCTATATGTAAGCGTAGGTTACCAAACATGGGCGCCCTTGTAAAGCATTATCAGAACAAATTAAGGTGTTTCCTACTTACCTGCCATTAATGGAATACTACATTTAAAGAAGTTCCTTTTTGTAAAATTAATTGATGTAGAATGTCATAATATGATATATTATGGCATATCATGGGATGGTTTTATAAATTTCTAATATATATAGACATATGGATGTTTTGATTTGTCGGTTTGAAACATCAATGATCAATGTATTCGTCTTCCAAGTAATAAAGGGATGGTTATTGCTTCAAACTTTTCTGTTAAACAATCCTTATTCATGTTTTATTTCAAACATTTCTGTCTCAGAATCATTGTTGCAATTTTAAGAATTTTCATGATTTTATTAAACCATTTCGACTTGTTATCAAAATAAACATTTGAATTATCTAAAGGATTTTTCTCTACTATTCATTGTAACCCTCCTCCCATATATCGCAATGTTAAACTACAAGGCAGTCATCAAGGTTAACAATCTTAATTCTTTAGATCCACCACATAAATATAATTTCTCATTAATATGCAACCATTGCAAGTAAGAGCATACATAATGAAATAGTTAAAATATAACAATTGATCTAAAATATGCAGCTCCAATACAAATTAGGTTTTATGTTAAATTTTGATTTTTCTCAACTAATATGTCAAATTTAGCAACAAGTTATTTTTTGTCATCTCACATATTTTGGTAGGAAAATCTCATATCATGAAGAAAACAACCATGATCATCTATGTAGCTTTATCACGTCCATTGATTTATCATATAAATAAATTATAACATTTGTTTTGTTGAAATAACATCGATTTATTTTAGCAAAATGATATTATTCATCATCATTTTTTTGTTATACTTTCTCTATCCCTAAAAAATGGAGACATTTGTTAAACTTATCATTCCAACTAAATTATAACCTTATTCTATTTGAAAAATTTTTTCCTATAAAAATATCAAAATATCCTTATTATTTATTTTATATCTCAACATTTTTTTTCTTACTCTTTTGACTCACAACAATAAAAAATTAATTTAATATTTACATCAAAAAATAACATAAATATAAATTATTATATTAAATTAAATATTTTTAATTTTATTGGG
This sequence comes from Drosera capensis, assembly GCA_001925005.1. NCBI lineage: Eukaryota > Viridiplantae > Streptophyta > Magnoliopsida > Caryophyllales > Droseraceae > Drosera > Drosera capensis. The sequence goes on from LIEC01006063.1 coordinate 11,102, forward strand.
AGAGACCAATCAATCAAGAGTACAAATTTAGCTTGTATGCTTTAATCACCTCCAATATATAACCAGTGAGCTATGTTGGTTCTGACAACAAAATTCCCGACTCCGTCACATAGATCACTTCGCTCCTCAACAGCCGCTGACCTCAACGCCTTTCGACACCGCCGCTGTTCAACCTCGCCGGAGTTCGCTCCACTGGCGCTCGCAGTCGCCGGAGTTTCGTTCTCTGTGTCGGCAGCCGATTCTTGGAATCGAGTTCACGATGTTGGGACCGGAAGAGGCCTCGGTTAGCGGTACGCTAGCTTTGCCCTAAAATTTTTGTATAGTTGCGATTTTTCGTGACGAAGAATCTTGATGAAAATGTGATTTATAGAGATCTTTCGATGAGTTCGGTGATGAAAACTGATTTTTGATGATGTTTTGATATGGAAAGATTAGTTGATGAAACAATGATTGGAAAAATGTGATTGATAGAGATCTTTCGATGAGTTCGGTGATGAAAACTGATTGTTGATGACGTTTTGATGTGGTAAGATTAGTGGATGAAACGATGATTGGAGAAAATGTGATTGATAGAGATCTTTCGATGAGTTCGGTGATGAAAACTGCTTTTTGATGTGGAAAGATTAGTAGAAATGTGTGGACATTATTGTGAATCGTGTTTCCGAATTATGAGGAATGCGTTGTTGTACAGAGGGAATTCGTTTTGTTGCGATATGCATTATGTGAAATCTATTTGAAGTTTGATGATTCTTTGATGTGGAGAGATTGGCAAACAATGTAAGATTCATTGTTGCAGTGATGAAACTCTGTTTCTTGGCGCTATCGAGTGATGCATTGAGAACTATACTTCTTGTTTTATATCTTGATAAGTGGAAGGATCTTGATTTTCTTGCAGGGGACGGATTGAGGATGGGCCCTCCATCTGTGTCAACTGCAGTTATTACGACGGCAGCAGCTGTGGCGGTGAGATTTCTGTACTTGATGTTTTTCTTCTTCCGTGCTGTCACAAATTTTCATGGTTTTCTTTACGATCTTGCATGATTCTGGTTTCTGTACCAATTATCCATTATGTATTTCCCTTTCCAAGCTTATGATGGCATATTTAGTTATCTATCTTAAGCAGGCGCTAGAAAAATTCCACAGCCTTGATCAGGAAAATGAATTGGTATCAACATATCTAACATAAGGTCTAGCCAGTATTAATCTTGGGTGATATGTCAGACATTATCTGCTGTGGTTCCACACAATACATAGCAAACGTCACAAATTGTAAGTGGCTTAAATATAGCAATGATGTCTCACACTGGCTCTGATAATTATACCCACACACAAATTACCTCTGCAGGTTCCAGCTGCACAGAGCAGTTCAGCAGCTCCTATGTCGATAGCTAACCACATGATATTCTGGGAGGTACACTTCAACTTTGTTCAAGTAACATTGATTCTGTAAAGTAATAGTAGGATAGTTTACTACTGTAAAATATCTGTATGGTTAGTAATTGACTTTTTATTGTGATCATTGAACTTTGTTCTGTATCATCATTTTTTATTAGTGGTCTTACATTTCTGTTTACCTCTGGTTTACATGGGGAAGGTTTTTTCACGTTGTCCAAGCTGTTGTTTAATCAATGATTTGAATTCTTACTTGACATTCAATAGAATTAGAGTGTGTATGGAGCAAACAACAAAAGGTGGGAAGGAATGTAGATGGAAAAATTATAGGTTAAATAATATCCCTCGTCTTCTTGGACTCGTATTTACCTTCAAAGCTGGTAAACAGGGCAGGAGCACATTATCTTGTATTTACGGAACACGATATACATTTTGTAGTAAAACTTAAAAGGACAGATTTTTATCTGTAACTTAAAGTGTAGTGAAAGTTCTTTTTTGTTTTTCCTGTTCGTATGTTTGCATGTTTAGTTACGTGTTGGGGATCTCATGGTGCTCCCGGTATTGGCGAGGAAAGCCTTAAGCTTAAGTAGCTCCAACCCTTAAAGAGATGATGACCTATATGAACCTTGGCCTATGTCTTCATGCCTTTCTGCTGTATGCCCTACTTGATATCCAATTGCAGTCGTACTTTAGCTGTTGGATGTCGTGTAGACGTTGTTACTGGAACTTATCTTGCATCAAAAAGTTATCTTTCTGGGAAATACACCATGAATATTGGATACGAGGTGAAACTGAAGATGAATGAAACTGTAAGTGTCATATTGCAGCATTTTTTTTTTTTTTTTTGCTGCATGAGCTCTTGTAAGTTGTATTCAAGATTATGATTGTTTACAATCTTTCATTTGTTATTTATTTATTTATTTATTTATTTGGCTTCAGGGAGATGTAACATTGCAAGGGAAGCAAATTTGTATCCCTAGACTGCAAGTATGATCTACGAGCCATAATGATCAATTTATGGATTTAGTAGTCGTAATGCTGAAATTGTTCATTCGATCACTTGTATTGATGTGTACAATTCCAGATTATACATTTCCTTAACCCATATACTTACATATTCTTGATGCTTTTCTTGAACTACGTATTAGATATCATAATTCCACTAACCCCTTTTTTTGTTTTTCTTGCATCGGGGTTTTATACATCCGTTGGTACCAGAGATGTAAGTTTGTCCGATTTGGCCTTCTAATATGGTTTTTGTTAAAATTATTAATCATTACCTTTCGTGTTTCTTGCTTAATGAAGGATGATGAAAAGAAAAGTATCGTGCTAATTTTTAATGAATGAAGATTTCTTGATGACTAAAAACACCAGTCATCTATTTTAGTAATCACGCAAGCTCTCATTTGAAGAGCTTCATTTGTGGTTCTAAATGTATTAAACAACAACGCCCATGCCCTGCAGTGAAACTCACTCAATGGAATGGAAAATGGGCTTTTTAATGTTTTTTTTTTAAGTATGACTTAGCTGCTACTGAGTTTTCTGTTTCTGCCAGACGAATTTTTAGATGAGATTCTGCTACTTATTCATAACTCTCAAAGAATGTTGAGTATATTGTAAAGATTGCCTGTTATGTAGATGTACATATTGAGATGATTGCTGATCTTGTTTGGTTAGAGGCCAAACCTTTTTGTATCTCTGTTGCTTGCTTTTCACATAGCAACATTTTAAATCTTTCATTTGATATTTTCTTCTAACTTCCATTTTTCCATGTCAGTCTTCTGCCAAAGTCCCACAAAAAATGGACATAGTTCTACTCCAACCTATGGCTGAACTGAACTCGTAATGTCTTCTTCTTTCTTAAACGTAATTTATTTGCACACTATTCTTATTTGTTACATTATTCTTATTGGTACACAACTATGCACGGCCCTTTGTTGCCTATCCAGCGTGATCTCAAAGCTAAACAATGGCGGTCCATATTTCTTTATCTTTTCTTATTTCCTTCGATGTCCTGTTAATTGGGCGATGCAGTGGCGACTGGAAATGGCTATTTTTCAGGGCAAAGGAGCAGCATAATATACTCTGGCAGATGCGGGATAAGCATCTTGTAAAGTGATAAGATTCAGTGACTTAGCTTCACTAGGATCTTCCTGAGATTGCTTTATCAAGCTTTAAGGCATTTCGATGCAGTTACTATCACCAAGTATCTGTGAAATGTGAAAGTATATACATGGTAATCTTTTTATGAATTGACGATACCCCTAATGGCTTCCCTTTAGTCTGCTTCGCTTTTCAGTACAGTACCAGATTTTTGCTTTTCTACCCTTCAGCATTTTGGACGAAATTAGTAGATATTGTCTGTTGAGGCTGCATTGGAATAGTTTCATGGATGACTAGAAGCTACAGCTACGGAAACACACCCTATTTTTGAAGAAAAAGGAAAATTATAGCTCAAGCTTAAGAATTCTACCCGTCCATGTATGATGGAAATACTTGGGTTGTTATTGTTGTTGTTAAGCTTATGAATTCTAGCTTTATGTTGCCTGTGCGATGCCCTAGCCACTAGCTTACAAGAATGATAGAAGTCTTCCTGTTAGTGAGATGCATGCAGATATGCGATTTTACTTTCAAAAGAAAAGAAGGTGTTCATGTTGTTGAAGAATTAACACTAATAAACTATATTTCATCATAAAAAGAAAGAGAAACACTGATAAAATAGAAGGCTTTGTTTGGAGAAGCTTGAAGGAAACCTTTATGGGACAAGATTTACCAAGATTCTATACAGGGCTTTTAGTAAAACAGAGGAGAATGATAACATTATATCTTTATGGTGGATCCTACTTGTAATTACCTTAGTTTTCCTTGTTCATAGAAGAAAACATCTAACTAATGTTCGTACATATTTTGTAACTTCAACTTAGGGCATTCGAAGTGTATGTTAGTCATGTATGGAGGTGATATTGTCCAATGGATTCTACGCTAGAGCTGCTGTTTTGACTTCAGGTGATCTAATGGTGTTGCCTTCCTGTGCTTACACAGTATGCAGAAATCAAATTACCATCCAAGACTTTGTTACTGTATGCTGGCATGGAGCCAACCCTCCTAATAGGGATTCTTCTTCATGAGGAGGTACATTCCCCCCCACCCCCTTCTTTTTCGTTCTGTGTGTGTGTTTAGTTCTCTGCTGTAACAGAAGGAATCACATTCGCATCAGCAACAGCAGCTACCACGTTCCCAGCGACAACAGTTGCAAATAGCCGCGAAGCCAAACCAGCAGCAACCTGCTGAGTACATCCAACATCAACAGGTGGCCCAGAGGCAACAAGAACAGCCAACAGCTGGCCTGCTCCAAATGCACCGACTAGCAGTCCAGCTCCAGCAGCAGCAACTAGAAGCCCAGCGGCAACAGCCACTGCAAGCAGCCTTCCAACAGCATCAACTATTGGTTGGGACGCAACATCATCAACTAGTGGCCCAGCCGCAGCGGCATTGGCAAGTGAGTTGGCAGCAAATGCTGCAAGTGCAAGAGGAATTGCAGGAAACACTGCTTCTTCTGCAGCACCATGTGCATGCTATGCAGGAACTGCAGCAGCAAGTATGTCAAGGTAGCCAGCAACGGCAACCGGAGTTGGAGTCACGGCTGAGGGAAGCGTGGAATCAACTGCAGCTATTGCAGTGGTGGGTGCACCAGCAGGGCTACCTATTTCAGCATCTGCAGAATTTGTAGGTGCAGTTTTTTCTAAATGCAGCCGCAGCAATTGCCAAATCATCAAGTCGTGCAGCAAGGGAAATGCAACTCAGAAAGCAGCAACTTCAACCATAACAGATAGTTGGAAGTGAACCAAAACTATTCTCCAATCAGACGGGAGGTTTCATGTCAAAGGAACATATGCCTGGAGGTTTCTCTGTATTGAGCGAGCACACAATCAAGACTTGTCTATACTTGAATATTAGCTGTTGCTGTTACTGTCCAAATGGACCTTGTGGATATCGAATGTGAGAAATTTAGCTTGAAGTTCGAGTTATGAGAAGCGAAACGGATATGTACTTGAGTGGTTTTCGTTGAAGACATTCAATTGATCTTCCTCCATGCCTTCTCTATCCTCTCTGGTTTCCCTCGAATCGTTTTTTATGCCTCTCAAGTACTGGAATTGCCTCTCATGCGGAATACTGACTTGCTGAGAAATACTGACTTACTGAGAATGACTGACAAGAGGCCCTTTTCTTTTGCAATCTTCACTTGTTTCTGGTAAACATAATACATTGACCGATCAACTGACATGGTTTTTCCCAGAAGAATGTAGTGTTCTTCATTGGCAATTTTAATCATCAAAATGTTGGTTCGATACTAGAACCAACTACTTATTCTATCACTGAGGTGGCGGAGCGATTTCATTTTGCTTCCTGGTATGTCGACTTCTTTCTGAGATTCTACTTGCATATGATCTGTTATCTCAAATCATGTTTAGACTTTAGACGGCTTTTTATCCGCAGTGCACTTTGTGCTGGTGGTGGGCATTGTCTAGAACACATTTTCGGCCACCAAAGTTCATTAGGGTCATTTCAAAATAAGAAAGACAAAAGCGAAAGGAAGCATATGGTATATCCCTTGCATTTTATTCATCATTGTTATCATGGCTGATTCCAGTAATGTTTGCTTTTGCACAAAGTGATCTATATGAAGACAAAACTTCACCTAACAACAAAACCTGACTATCTGATTGGTTACCTGAGCATGATCTCAGCTTTCATGATGTTTATATAAAATACCAATCAGATGTGATTAGAACTTAAACGGGATTGCGGTTATGTGCTACGTTCATCTCCTCAAATAGAAGCATTTGCTTGCTACCCTGTATCTTGTAACCGTGAGTGTATGTTGCGATTTATAGCCATAGGAGAAAAAAGACAGTCATGAAACGGAAAGAACATACATAAAAGCAGGACTGCTTTGAATAAGTTGTCTCTGTTGCTTCCTTTATTAGATTCTATAATGCATCTTTGGGTCATGAACCACTACAAATGCTCGACTGCAATCAGTGAAGTTCAACATTCCAAGTTGCTGAGCGTGTAGGGATGGTTTCAGCATCCACTCAGCCTCCAAAGGTATTGAACTTACGGTGGCATTGAGATGCTCAATAGTTTATTTCTGTTGTAAATAGGACTCGTCCGAACTGTGAAGGATATGTGTGAATAGTTTTACCTATATCGACCGTGGAGAAAAAAAAAGAGCAGAATATATATATGAACAACCCATAACCTATCAGCTTAAGCTTTTTCCTCCTTTGCGCTCTCCCCTAACATGAACTGGGTTTTCTTGATTTCTGATATGTGATTTTGAGTTATGCCAGGAAGTTTGTGAGGATGCAAAATGGGTGGAGACAGGGCCACCTCGTCATGCCAAATGGTGGTACTCGACTTTCCATACTGTCACGGCCATGGTTGGCGCGGGTGTTCTCAGCTTGCCTTATGCAATGGCATATCTAGGATGGTATTTTCTTTTCCTTGCTTTAGCAATAATTCTGGTGAAGCTATTGTAACGGAGTTTTCCTTGCTCCGAATAGATGAATGTTAACACCTGCAATTTACCAGTAACCACTTTAGTTGATATTGGCCCATGACAGCAGAGCTTTATGTTAAGAAGGAAAATTAAGTTTTATTGATTTACTCGTTTTCATATATGAATGTTATATTAATTCAGAGCAACTGTTCAAAGTTGGTTGGGTAGATAATGGGAGTTTCAGCGTGTAAATTAGAGCTTTCATGAGAACAAAGAACTCTGATGTGCTTTCCTGAATGCTACAGGGGTCCAGGAACTATGGTGTTGATCCTATCGTGGTGCATCACCTTGAATTCTATGTGGCAAATGACACAACTCCATGAATGCGTTCCTGGGACTCGCTTTGATCGCTACTACGACCTTGGTCAATATGCATTCGGTTCGAAGCTTGGGCCTTGGATAGTTCTACCTCAACAGCTTATCGTGCAGGTTGGATGCAATGTTGTTTACATGGTCACTGGAGGCAAGTGCTTGAAGAAGTTTATGGAGATAGCATGTACAGACTGTACATCACTCAGGCAGTCCTACTGGATCATCATATTTGGCGGGATCCATTTCTTCCTCTCGCAGCTCCCTAACTTCAATTCTGTCTCCGGTGTTTCATTAGCTGCAGCAGTCATGTCCTTAAGGTAATTACTGAGCTCATACTCTAATGAACTTCAAGCAGCATTAAGGGTTTCGACAGGATTTGACAAACTTGGATTCATGAAAATAAAAGAACTTTGTAGAATCAAACCTTCCTCATGCAAGGGAACCTGAAAGGCAACTTTCTCTAGCCTTGCTGTCACAAATTGCTAATGTAGAGATAATATTCTTGACCAAGTTTATGCTAGATAGACTGCAGAGATCATGCATAACATTATAGATTGACCAACACTGAAACAATCTTATGCAGTTACTCAACTATCGCATGGGTTGGGTGCTTGGGGAGAGGCCGGGTTGAGAAGGTGAACTATGGATACAAGAAAACAAGTTCACTTGATTACATGTTCCGAGTTTTCAATGCTCTTGGTCAGATCTCTTTTGCATTTGCGGGACATGCTGTGGCTTTGGAAATTCAAGCCACAATACCTTCCACTCCACAGAAGCCATCCAAGGTCCCTATGTGGCATGGCGTCTTAGGTGCATATTTCATCAATGCACTCTGCTACTTTCCCGTGGCTCTAATTGGATACTGGACTTTTGGCCAAGATGTTGCTGACAATGTAATAGTGGCTCTCCAGAGGCCTGGGTGGCTTATTGCCTCAGCTAACCTGATGGTCGTTATCCATGTCATTGGCAGCTATCAGGCAAGCTGAATAGCTGATTTTGCTTTGTGCTTAATGCCTGCGTCAAAATGATATATTTGACCCGTGTCTCCGCATTCTGCAGGTTTTTGCAATGCCCGTGTTCGATTTGCTGGAGAATTTCATGATAAAAAGATTGAACTTCCCTCCTGGAATGGGACTTAGACTTGTCGTCCGGTCGACTTATGTTGGTAAGCTTCTGTGCTGGTGGTGACATACTGATGGAGAAGCTGACTGAAAATAGTCGTTAAACTTGATAAGTGATGCCTTGTTGCAGCATTCACGTTGTTTCTCGGAGTCACTTTTCCCTTCTTTGGTGATCTTCTTGGTTTCTTTGGAGGATTTGGCTTCGCACCAACCTCTTATTTTGTAAGTACTCCTATAATTGCTAGATTCAGAAGCATGTCACATCAAGCAAGCCCATATCAAGATCTTTGTTTTACAAAAAGTAGTAGCTCAAATGTATTTGTTGCATCTAGATAGCTCTTGGCGTGAATGCGCTTTACTGTGAAATCTCATGTTTGTAATGGTTAGATCTGAAATCTCTCTCTTTTTTTTCCCACTTTTTTTTTTTTGCAGCTTCCCAGCGTCATATGGCTCATTGTCAAGAAACCAAAGAGATTTAGCATTTCATGGCTTGTCAACTGGGTAAGAAATCATCTGTCAGAAACCAGATGGATTGATACTGATTGTTTTTTGAACTTATATTTCGTAACAAATAGTTCTGATGTTACTTTCAGTCCAGCATATTCGTCGGAGTTTTCATAATGTTGGCATCGACTATCGGTGGACTCCGAAACATCATTGCTGATTCATCTTCTTATAGTTTCTACTCGTAAGTGGCACGGAGTTGGCTCCCTATGGTTGCAGCCCACGATGCATTTGTTCTTACATCGCCACTGTTTGCAGCACTGATACTGATAGATTGCCTAATAAGAGATGCAGCTGAATCCTGTTTCATCAATATTCAAGTTAGTGAACTTGATGTACATTGTCATTCAACTCTTGTTTGTTGTTTCAGAAAGACGAGCAGTTTGCTGCTTCGCACAATGATGAAAAGAAAAAAGTTTGTGCAATGGGATCATGGCTCCGTGACTTTTACAAATTGTTATAGTCATCATTATATGTTTTGTCAAATCGAATATTGTACAATAGAAATCTTCTCTCACAAAGTTGTTTGATTGGTGCAAAACAGAAAGAAATTCAGTATGTCAAGCGATCGACCAATGGATTTGGCATACTGATAATTCGTGCATTTTTACAGATCCTAATCACATAACCTAAGGAATTGCTTAGTGGGGATAAGGTCATTCATAATGTTTTATTCTCGTAATCTCGACCTAGGATCACATCATCGATAATCATAAAAATAATCCTTATTAATTTAATCTCAAAGATCGCATCGACAGACATCCTTACGATAGAGTCGTAAACTTGAAATCGACGTCTGGTTGGATTGGTCCAAAATCTCTATTTTTCTTAGACAACCTGCAACTCATAATCACAAAGATATTTCCTCCCATATTTGTCACAAGGGAAAAAAAAAACAGACACCTCAAATTCGAGTGTGGTGTAGAATAGCGAGGACTACCAGTGTTGAACATCGCCCTCACACTCTCTCACACAGCGTCGTCGGCGGCGGATGAAGCTGGAGAGCGCGATGGCGGGGAAGATTCCGATCTCTCCAAACCACGTCATCGGCCCCAAACCAGGTATACCATATCATCCATTCCCAATTCGAATCGATTCCCAAATTGAATCTCGCATTTTTTGTTCTCGTGATTTTTGTGATTACTATGACGACGATGATGTGTTTTAGGGGTGTTTGATTGTGTATGGGAGGCGATATCATGAGTGATTATTGTGTTTCTGTTGCAATTCATGTGATGTGGAGTGCGTGATTGTGATGATGATGTCTATTCTAAAACTAGCAAGGGATATGTTGTTGTTGTGTGTTGTGATTTTGTTGCCTGGTGATTTTTTGTTAGGGCAATTGATTGAGGATTCGTGTGTTGTTTCTTGTTAATTAGTTTCACTGAACTGCTTTCTGTGGAAGTGTAAGTATTGGACATGGTTTGGGCTTGTTGCCATTCCTGATTGGTGGAAAGTAATGATGTGGTAGTGGCTTTGTCTGAGGAGAGACACCGCCAAATGCTCAAATTAATGGAATAATACATACTCAATGACCTCAGGCGAATCCGCTAATGTCGTTTCGGATGATACACAGGCCCTTCTAATCCAATGTACTTATTTGAAGTTGAACTCATGATCCCTGAGTCCTGAACACACCTTTTCTACTGATCTTGTCAAGTTATTTTTACCACCGAAGCTCAAGCTTGTGGTCAAAGGTCTATTAACACATAATTGGTATACTTAGAAGCTTGTGGCCATCAATTTCTTAGGCCATGGACTGGGATGCATGTGTGAGTTGTGTTCAAACTCTCGTCCTCGAGTTGTATGTATATATATCCTATCCCAAGGAACTTGTACCAGCATAAGTTCAAGATTTGTCTACAAGGCACTTTGATTGGTGTATGATGACAGCCTCGTATCTTGTTGAGGTTGGCCTCAATGTAAGACTGATAGCTGTGTCTTTCCTTATTTCTGTGCCGTGTAAGACCTTGTATGGATTGAATGCTATGGTTTCATTTATGTTAACTGTGAATCCAATTTTGTTGGGGCTATTCAGGGGTTGTGTGAGTCATGTTAGAGTATGTTAATAATAATCTCCAACTATCTCGATTGTACACCTCAGGGGACAAGCCACATTTCTGTAGCGGACCATACAACTACCGTAGCATGATAAAAGCCGTATCAATGGCTCCACCTGGTAAAGGACCAGGGCTGCTGGATATGCCTGTCAAAGAAAAAACTGCACCTGTCCATGATTCCGATTTTGATGTCAGGTGAACTTTCTAATTTGTGCATATTTCATCTTGAATTCTATATATCATTCTGCCTTGTATCCATGATTAGTAACTCCATGTGCTAGATATTGTTGGCTTGTCTTTGTTAAGGTTTCATGTCAACAAATGCCAAATAAAATTATATTTTAGGAGAAGATGTCATCTTTTAAATGATTCATAGAAATCAAAAAGGGACTACTCTTGATGGGTAATCTGTTGCAGAACTGTTCATTCTGCTTCGGTGATGGAAAAGATTTTCCATCTTAATCTGATAGTGATTCAGTAATAGAAGCGAATTGTTGCACAAATCCTTAAGTGATCTGTTGGTCGTTGGTATTAACATAGTATCTGTACTTGAGATGCTTCCTACTTGATAGGCCCTTTTATCTGAAGTGGTTCTTTTCCGCTCATGGTCATTCTGTAAAGTTGCATCTTTCCTGAAATATTACTACTTCTTATGAATAATTTGTATCCAATCATTGTGATTGCTCTGGCCTTGAAACTCATACCAGTCAAGGGTGTCTATAGAATCAGATTCGACAAATACATACCCACAAATTTCTGAAACCACTGTACGGACTCCTTTTTTGCACAGGTAGTTAACCAAAGACTGAAGCGTGTTCCATGTGTCTAGAATGAATTGCTTATTGTTAACCAGAAACCTCTAACAACTCATCTGGAGTTCCACCCAAGGGGACATGGATCATTTCCCACTTTATAAAAGGAAGTTAGGATTATGGTTTTGAGTTAGCAGGGTGCTTGAGCATGTCGAAGCTATGATTGCAACTTGAGCACATTTCTAATTTATGCTACACGATATTGAATATCATGTCAGTCCTCTTTTATTTTAAGATGATTATGTCAGTCCCTACTTTGATATGCCAATATCATGACTTCTTCAGGAAAACAAGGAAAATAGCTCCACCATTTCGTGTACTATTGCACAATGACAACTTCAACAAAAGGGAGTATGTTGTAAAAGTCCTGATGAAGGTCATACCCGGAATGACCCTAGACGATGCAGTCAACATCATGCAAGAGGCGCACCAGAATGGCATGTCTGTGGTAATCATTTGTGGTCAGGCTGATGCAGAACAACATTGTAAGCAGCTCCGTGGCAATGGGCTTCTAAGTTCCATCGAACCAGCAAGTCGTGGTGGGTGTTAGCAGATCCGCCATGTTTATGCTTTCATGTATGGATCACCTATATATATCTGTACATATGTATCGTCATGTGCATGCATTTGCAGAACCCATACGATCATCATGTGATTAACTGTAGACGAGCTGCTAGAAATTGATATACTGGGGACGCAATAAACTAAGTTTCATCCTATTCGTTTTATGGATTGTTTAGTCCTTCCCAAGTTCTTTTGCTTGGCTCGGCAGGTGTAAATTTCGTATCCATGGCTTTGGTCCAGCTGCTTCTGTTTCATAGTTCTTGGTTGGTTCCTGCTGCTTGCCACGGTCCATGCTCGCGAAGCTTTACATTGCTATACCGACCCTTGAACGGCGCCTGCATTAGTGTCTGGCGTCAACAGCCGAGGCATTGTTATCACATTAGTAAACTCTCTCTCGAATCTTGTCACACAAGTATAATCATTGGGACAGAGTTTTGTCTTGTTGCCCAGGAGTTATGTAGTTCACCTAGAAAGTAATTTGAGTGAACAGAGCAGTAAGTTGATGATCAAGAAAGACTACTGGTAAGTATTAGTGCCCCATCATTTACAAGTAATGACCACTTGTCAATTATCTCTAGAACGTCAAACATGGACCAGCAATTAGCTGGGTTGTGCCCATTAGTGCAAAAAGTCGTGAATGATATGTCAATCATAGATGTTTATTCTTGGTGGGATGAATAATCTTGATGGTTCAAACTACTTTGATTTTTTTCCTTTTAACACACACAATTCCAAAAAAAAAAAGAATATAATAACAAAAAAAGGAAAAGAATTAAGTTATTCGTATCCAAATATTTTTTAATATTCTATATTCTCTCAAATATTTTTCACTTTTCATCAACCTCCATAATTAACATCTAACAAGTGCCCTTACCACAATTAATTTTTCCCTAAAAAATTCTATATTTTACGAAACCACTTTTCACTTTCCCCTAACGATGGGAAGTGAACAAAAAAGCTCATCGTATCCTTTACCCGTGCAGAAAAAAGTGCAACATTACACGCTACACACCTTTATTTAAACTCAGAAACAAGAAGAAAAAAAAATCTCAACTCCTTCCACGAATCGGTCTCTTCAGCGGCGCGAGCACACCACACCACAGTCGTCAATTCTTCTTGACAAGTCCACACACACACCTCTTCTTCTTCTTCGTCAAACTCATCGTGCTTCGATCAAGAATTAATCGAACGGACACGATGAGTTTGTCTGTAGTACAGGTGATTGATCGATTCGATTCGATTCAGCTGAGATATTCGATTTCGATTTCAATGTTTGCTTGCGTTTTCGCTTTGGTTTGATTATCGTTGAGTTGAGGTTTTGGTGGAATTGTGGAGTTGATTTTGTGTTTTGATTAGGATTTGTTTGTGGTTTTGGTTGTGCAGGGGTTTACGAAATCGTTGGCGATGACGGTGTTGTCCGAGATCGGCGACAAGACCTTCTTCGCTGCCGCGGTGAGCGCGAGTCTGTTCTCATCGGGTTTTGTTCATATAATGCTATGTTTATAATCGGATTAGTTGTAGTCGTTGTGCTCGATTCGTATTGGTTTCGGCGTCATCGGTTGAGTTGAAAATAGTGTGTTCGATTCGTGATCAGTCGAGCGAGGTTGATTAGTGTCGGATTGATGGCTTCATAGCGTGATAATTTTGATTAGTAATGTTTGGAAGAATGTTATCATTCGGTGGAATTCGGGATCGGAATGTGAGTATTGCAGTTTTATTGATGGCCCTGATCTTAGTTTCTGGAATTGGTACACCTATATCATAGGCTTATTTATTCAACGAACACTGTATTGTATCCAATGGATGAATTCCACAATGAGCTATCATCTAGTCTAGGATGTATACGTAGTTATTTGGCATCCATTTTTCGCTCTTATCTCGAGGTTGATTGTATTATCATTCATGTTTATTCCTACTTTTGACCTGGTTTCTGGTCGGTTTATGAGTCGTACGTATGCTATTTCTACCTTGGATGCATTTGATAACCTTTGGTAATAGAAAGTAGCTAAGTTGTTGTATTGTTGGACTTAAAAAGACAAAATAGTAAAATAAAGTAGACGAGATTTATCTTTATCAAGGAGAAAAGAGTAAAGTATAAGAGAGGTAATGCTTAGATGAGTTTATGCCACAGGAGGTGCTTGTGAGGAAACAGTAGAAATTTCTCTGTAGAAGGTAAATGGATCAAATATGAATTGGGGTATGATTATGAAATTAAGGGCGTTAACATGTCACAACTCACTTCGAACAAAGACTATCCACCCTATAGTATGGACTATGGAGTAAAAGGATCAGTATCACCGAGCCCGAGCCCATCTAGCTTGTGAGATTTAAGACATAGGTGACCTTGAGCTTTCAGTTTTGTTATTCTACTTTGTGCTATTTTATTGGGCTTATTTGGCTGACTATTGAAGACATGTTTTCTTTAAAGATACTGGCCATGCGTCATCCAAGGAGACTTGTGCTATCAGGATGCCTATCGTCCTTGATTGTAAGTGAACGTCACCGTAGTTTTTTTCCTTGATGACTTGCAAGTGGATAGAATGACCAAATCTCTGCTTTATCTAGGTGATGACTATCCTCTCTGTTGTGGTTGGTTGGGCTGCTCCTAATTTGGTATGTGTATCCTCGGATCCTTCTTTCTTTCATTTTCCGTCTTCTTGTTTTCCATATATCCACTGTCTATTTCTTATATGGGAAACATAGAAGTGACCATATTGTCTCTCCAATACAATTTATCGTACTATATTATGATGTTGTCATCTTATCTCACTTTTCATGTTTAGATCTCTCGTAAATGGAGCCACCACGTAACTACATTGTTATTCTTTGGGTTTGGGCTGTGGTCCTTGTGGGATGGGTTTCATGAAGACGGGTAATCATCTACTTCTCTTCGTATACTTGTATTATTACTTCTTTTTGGATTGGCGACTGTTTCTCCTCAGAATTTTGGTTCATCTAGCAGGGATTCTGATGAACTCGATGAAGTTGAAAAGGAGTTGGTGGGTATCTAAAGCTTTATACTTCCCTGAATCTACTGCTGCTGTTTGTCTTGTGGTATGTTTACCTTGCCACTTTGGTTTCATTAGGATGCTGAATTGAAGGGTAATTCCACTTCGCCTCGAGATGTCAGTCAGGTAAAGTACTTGCTTATATGCCTATTTTCCTTGAATCTCTCAGAGTCACTCCAGATCCTTTGAGTTATTCTGAGCTTTTATTCATTGTTTGTATTCATACCGTTCTTTGCTTCTCTCGCATGAGTCACACCTTTCTTCTTGCTTCTTTCAATTAAACTTGCCGCTGCGGTTTTGCATGTCATCCGTTTTTTCAATCATTATTGTATGACCCACGAACTCCGAATTCTTCAATAGAATCAAGTTCGTCAATCAAATCTCTTTATCATGGTTAAGCTATTACTTATTATGTCAGTATAAATTGACCAGTTTCTTTTTAAAGTATTGGCATATCATTTAGTGATAGTATGTCCAAGAAAGATTGATAGTGATGCACTTTTCGGCTAGTTCTCCGTCTGCTTGGCTTTTATTTGCAGCTCCCATGATTTTTCGTTTGGGATTTGGGTTCTCTCTTCTGTACTCATTCTTGTAACCTGCCTACATATTTGTTCTCTTGAATGATGAGCTTTACTGGAGTATAAACCTAATGCTTCGCCCCCTTAATGCAGGCTGATGACGAGTCCAAGAAGAAAAGGAGGCCGTTTCTCAGCAAATTTTTGTCGCCCATATTTTTGAAGGTTACATAGTATTTGGCATATATTTTCTTGTAGTTGGATAATATCACTAACTATTATCATATTTGATTATTTTGTGCTGTCTACAGGCATTTTCTATTACGTTTTTTGGAGAATGGGGTGATAAGAGCCAGGTAACTTCTTGATGGAGTAATAATCTGTATCAGCACAAGATGAAGTATATTTCTGGATAAATTGTTTTGCGGCTCAACTGATGATTGATCTCATTTCCTTTGCTTTCTTTCCCGTATAAAAAAATTGTTTCAGTTGGCTACCATTGGTCTAGCTGCAGACGAGAATCCACTCGGTGTTGTTCTTGGTGGAATATTGTAAGATCCTTCTCAACCTTCCCTCTTTCTTTTTTTTTTTTCATTAGACTAGCCATTTGAGTTTGTTCATTTCATGTTACAATATTCCCTTTTGCCATAGATACCGTACACAAAGCAATACCTCAATACTCTGGCTCTGCTATTCCTATAGACGAATCGCTCTGCTACCATAGATTGACAAGTATATAAGTGCTGCTACTAGGTTCTAGTATTTGGTCCAAGGCTGCAACCTCAATTAGGAGTATAATTTCTCAATTAGTGACTTGATTGTTCTGTGGTTATGTTCACCTTATCCTTTTGGTCATTTCATGTGTTTCAGAGGGCAAGCATTGTGCACCACAGCTGCTGTAATTGGCGGGAAGAGCTTGGCATCTCAAATATCCGAGAAAATTGTAAATCGTCCAGCTTGAATCTCACGCGTTATTATGGTTATCAGTTGTAATCCGTAGTCCTGACCTTTTCTGTTACTCTTTTGTGCAGCTTGCTCTTTCCAGTGGTGTTCTTTTCATCATTTTTGGCCTACAATCCTTTCTTTCAAACGTCTGATTCATGATGGCAGCAGTCCGTACAGAGGTTGGCATAGTTAACCATGAAATTTACAAGTTCGTAACCTAGCACATGTTTTACTATCACATGATTCTCACTTTCTAGTTATATGGCGGTTCTCTTTGAGCGACGCGAGAGAGAAAAAACATACTTATTACTTTCCCGAATACCTCATTGTGCCTGCATAGTTATATTCAAGAGGAGCTCTTTTGTGCTTTGCAGATATGGCACAGCCACCGTTATGCACTGAATGCCGCAGGGATCAGAGCAGGGATGTTGAAGGTTTAGAAGAGAAGGCAGATTCACCCAGTAACTAATCCATTACCATTACATTCTTTTGATGCTCATCGACAATATGGCTTATTCTTAGTTACATGCTCTTGGAACGTCGACTCACAACACTAGAGTTGTGACTTTGCATATGAATAGTGTTGGCTACTATACTGCTAGGCATATCACTGTTTTATGCAAACTCTTATTGTTGGCTGCAGTGTTTTGATAAATAAACTTTAGACGATATGATAATGTAGTCAACCGATGTGCTTTGGTTTTCGGCCTTGCCTTCGTCATATAACTACCCAACTAGATTTCACAAACTTCCATGTTCATCTAGTGAGACCTCGAATCAAGGCAGTTATTTAGCCCGTTTGCCTCCTATGTTTTGGATGGAAACATCGTCACAAAGTTCCATGCAATGCATGTGAGCGTAATAAGTGATCGCCCATTAGCAACTGGTGCTCAAACGTATGCACTGGGCAACTTCAATTCCTTCAGGCTTTAGTCGATCTATGCAATATAATGGTTCATAACATGCTTTTGCTCCCATATGCATGACGCACGTAGGATGTTGAAGCAATAAACATGCTGAGGTGCTAATGCAATCACTTAAGCTTGAACTTTCGGTTGAAATATGAGTTAATTTCAGGCTAATGGACAAGTTGTATACGAACTCTGCTGTTTTAACTTTCCTTTGGGTTAACTGTTTTCAGTCGATAGTTTGCCTATAGGTTCTGGTGCCCCTGTTAAGGTGACATGTGGCATAGGGGGCCCTTTCCTTCGTTCTATCGCAGCATTAATCCGTGTGTTCACATTCAAGTGATCAGTGTTGAAAAATGGAACACTGGTCACTTGAATAGGAGGACTAGTAAAGGACATTCAACAAGGGTAAAGCATATATGTACGAAAAAGAGAGACAAGCAAAGGAGTATAGACTTGCATTCGAGGACTCAAGTCTAGTTTACACCTAAGTTTCATAATTGATGGAAATCATTGTAGTTCATGTTAGATTATCCTAGATCAGCTAAAGGGTATATCCCGTGAGATTGCAGAATCTCTTAAGCAATAGCAATGTTAGAGTCATGCATCTGAACCAATCTATCTTTATGTTGAGGCGATCCTAATCATATATATCCCGACCAAAAAGAAATCGAACTAAAAGAAGATGATGATGCAAACATAAACAAACCTCTAATCTTAAAAGAATTATCATGCTCAAAGCATATCGTAGATCTAACTATTTCTGCCAACATTCACAGATCACACGAAAGTCTTACCCTACCCTTTCTTTGCCGAAATCCAGCATCGTCTCCTCAACAAGCCTCTCGTGAACTCATCAACCACTCTTCTTTTATCCCACCCTATAAATTCTCACACCTCTCTGTGCCTTCTCACATTCCCACACTCCCATTCACACTCTGACAAAACCCCTCTCATCAATGGCGGAACCTCAAATTCTCATCCCATTCATCATCATCATCTTCACCACATTCTTCTCCACTTCATCATCATCATCCCGCATTCCACCTCTCCCCAAAACCTCCACCCTCGACGTCGCCGCCTCGATTCAACTCACCCTCGATTCCACCCAAAGGGACCAAACAGTGAAGCAATTTCAAGCACAGAATAATGTAGACAATGGAGACAACAAAAAACCCATATCGTCCCTTTCCTTGCCGCTGTTCCCAAGATCCGCCATGCCCAAATCGGAGATTCATCAGGATTACAGCTCCCTAATGTTATCCCGACTCGAGCGCGACTCTGCCCGAGTGAACTCGCTGACAAGGAGACTGGATCTCTCCCTGAGCGGAATCAGCGTTTCCGATCTCCATCCCCTGGCTCTGGAGACGACGGAGCCCTCGTCGTTGGAGGGTCCTGTCGTCTCGGGGACGAGCCAGGGGAGCGGGGAGTACTTCACCAGGCTGGGAGTCGGTACACCGGCGAGCCAGACGTCGTTGGTCCTCGACACGGGGAGCGACGTCAGCTGGCTGCAGTGCGAACCCTGCTCGGACTGCTACCAGCAGTCGGACCCCATCTTCGTCCCTACGAGCTCCTCCTCCTACTCTCCGATCACCTGCGACTCCCCTCGCTGCAAGGCCCTCGATGTCTCTCAATGCAGCAGATCCGGCCGGTGCCTATACGAAGTATCCTACGGGGACGGATCCTACACCGTAGGGGACTTCGTCACGGAGACCCTAACTTTCAACAGTGCTCCTGCTGGTGGAAATGGTGATAATGCTGCTGTTGCACCATCGCCCGGGATCGCACTTGGCTGCGGCCACAACAACGAAGGCCTCTTTGTCGGGGCCGCGGGTTTATTAGGCCTCGGTGGAGGGGCTTTATCCTTTCCGTCTCAGATCAATGCGACTTCGTTTTCATACTGTCTCGTGGACCGCGACTCAGACGCACGGTCCACGCTGGACTTCGGTATCCCGCTTCCGCGGGATGCCGTGACGGGCCCTCTGCTGAGATCCAGACAGATGGATACGTTCCTGTATTTGGGTATGTCTGGGATCAGCGTGGGGGGCCAGATGCTCTCCGTCCCTGCCTCGTCGTTCCGCGTCGACGAGGCGGGCAACGGAGGGGTTATCGTGGACTCGGGCACCGCCGTCAGCAGGCTCCAGACGGCGGTGTACGACGCCCTGAGGGACGCGTTCGTGGGCGGGACGCAGCACCTCCCCCCCGCGAACGGGGTGGCGTTGTTCGACACCTGCTACGACCTGGCCTCGATGAGGAGCGTTCAGGTGCCGACGGTGGCGTTTCATTTTCCGGGCGGGAAACGGCTGCCGCTTCCGGCGAAGAATTACGTGATTCCGGTTGATTCCAAGGGGACTTTTTGCTTGGCGTTTGCTCCGACGACGTCGTCGCTTTCTATTATTGGGAACGTGCAGCAGCAGGGGACACGTGTCGGGTTCGATCTTGTCAACAATCTGGTCGGGTTTTCACCGAGCAAGTGTTGAATCGGGTTCCACCGGAATGAGCCGGTTGGGCCGGGTTTGGTAATTAAATGGAGAGGTTAGGGGTAGTTGAGTAGTTTTATATTTCCGCGGTTTAATTTTAATGGGGTGTGGTGTGGTCAAAAAGGGTTTCAAAAATGACTGTGGGGGGAGTTTGTGAGTTGTAACTTTGTAAGTGTGAGTGGGCCCGCTTCAATAAGTGAAGTGATAAGGTTGGTCCCACTGAAGAAAATTTAAAATTTGAGTGGTTTTTTTTTTAATCCTTTAACTTTTTTAAATTATTATTATTGATAGTAGTGATGCGAAATGATATTTGTAGTGGGGTCCTCATCCTAAATGGGGTTGCTGGCAAGGCAGAGCTGCTGTGTTTTAAGGCGAGCAATAATTGTTTGTCTTAAAGCATCTTTTTGATGGTCATAATGTTGTTGTTCGGTGTCTATAAGTGGATATTTAAGCGGATTATTCGTGTTGGCATTTGTTGACAAGAATTTGTCACATGATAACTGTTGAAAAGTGGGTTCACTGGCCATTTTATCTTTCTATCATAGATATGGCCGATACTAAGGTTGATGCAATGTTTATTTGGATCTATGGAGCATGTGATATTGTTTATATAGTGGGTGGATTTGAATCATCACACTTTTAACATGTGCAATTGTTGATAAGAAATGTGTAATTTGTACATTAGATATTGACTTATTCGTGCCTGATTATATTTGTTCTCTTTGTTGGAAAAACATTTAACAATAATTATTTTTCTGATCCTATTTTAAAAACTCTCACAACATCTATTTTTCATAGATCCTAAATCAAGGGATAGACCCTTGATGAAAAGAAAGATTTTAATTTACCTCCAAAAAAAAAAAAAAAAGGTTTCGATTATTTTGGCAGCAGCACCGATCAAGGATTTGCCGGCGCTACTGGCCGTGCTCCGATCTCACCCGATCTGCAGCGTAGCCTAGGGAGTAGCGGCATTGACTTCAACGATTGAGAAGCAACCGAAATTTCAATTCACGTACGCCCTCTCATTCATGGTCGGTTGATATTCATGTTTCTCGTGATCAATGGCTTGTCCAAATGAAACCTGTGATCACTCGATTGAAAGTGGTTCCTTTGGTATAAAGTTCAATTGTGCTGAATGGTTGATATATTTGATCATAGATATGTGCAATTGGAATGTAGACTCGCTTAATAAATTGATAGAATTCCAGCGATTAAGTTAAGACGGCTCAGGGAAAGATAGTTGGTGGTTTGTGACACAAATAGCATGCCTTGAGGCGGTTATCGTGTTGATTAACCCAGCGTTTTAATTTAGTGGAAATGAGAAAAAAAGGAGAAATTTGATCAAACTGAAAGAAATATGTTGGTGGATTAAATGAATTTTCCATGATACTGATGCTGATTCCTGATATTGATACTGGTCATTGATCAAAAGAACTATCCTATAACCCGTGGAGAGCATAGTGCTTTTTCTCCACGAAAGTGTAGTTATAATGTGCCATTTATGATAGAGCGACTTAGTACCCTCATGGCCTCATTGCAGAAGGATCAAATTAGCTTTTTGGGTATTCCTGGGCTTTGGGCTGGATAGGTTTTATATTCTGAATTTACCAATGGTTTTTAAGTAACCCTCATGAATTTGCAGAGCAACGCTCGTCATCATATGCAGTCGTCGTTGGTTTTGGTACATTTCTACAAGGCCTGTCGGCAGGCGGCATGGTGGGCGTATTGACAGGCGGCATGGTGGGCGTGTTGGTGGTTCCATAGGGTGAGGCTGCCCGACCATGTTCAACTTGCTTTCATGGGCCGTGGTATGTGCATGTGATAAGATTAAGACTACCCATTTTCATACCAACCTATAATATGATGATGTTAACTCTTCACAGATCAAAGGGTCCATGGAAAGTATTGGCGGTGATGAATACTTACTAAAGATGCTGTGTGGAGTTTCTGTTTTAACTTGCTTTGTTGTCTGGATTCTTGAACAAATCTGTCCATGTTGAGGTTAGTTAGATACAGGCACATGATTTTTCATTGACCATTCTGTTTTTCCAATGAGTAGGATTGCCTATATGGCCAGTTGCTGATATTGCATTGACCGACTCCTCGGTGCATTTTCTGTCTACAATTGTTCCGTTCGAGCATAGAATTTTGGAGCTTATGGTTTCAAAACTGATCAACGGTTAGTGTGTATGATGCATCTTCTGTCTACAAGTTGCTTTGTTTTTTCATTTGTCGAATCAAGGGCTTGATGCATCACGGTCGTGCCATCCGTAGTATCATGTTGTGTTTTTGCTTTCTTGCTGAATTGTGTAGGCTTCTCTAGCTAAAATCATCACTGGCGCAACCGCTACTTTACAAGCTCTTTGTGATTTCTTGTGATCTGGTTATCTGTTTCAGTTTCGCCGCGTTGCTTCTAGTCTGTTTCACTGTAAAGTGGTGTACATGGCCGAGTATGGTTTATTACTATTATTATTTGATAACATTGTGTCTTTAGTCTGTCAAGCAATTATTTGAACTCAATAGTATTGATTTGTTCCCTAAGAAGTTCTTCATCATGCCTTATCCTTGCAAGTGCAGGTAGTATTGGATTTGCTGCTGTTTATGATCTGATCACGTTTCCCCGTGAAGCAAACGTGATTCTTTTTCTCTTCATTCCAGTAAATGTGATTCTTTTGCTTGACTGCTCGTCAAGGGCATCATCAGTTCCAGAACAAACTTGGTGCAAAGATACTACATCTATACATCGACAAGACATCAAACTCTTAGACCTTAGAAGCGATGCCGGAAAAAGCTTTTAACATCTAAGGGAGAGGCGCTTCAAATGAATTTGACTCCAAGGCCGGTGCTCTAATATGCCATGTAGTATCTTGAGTCTTGTTTGATTCATTGTAGTCTTGAACGCGGAGTTTTAACCAGAAGACTTCATCGTCATGCAGTGGGTGGAACTTACCATGGATGATGCAGCCATGGTAATCTGATGGGCGAATACAACAAGTTCATCCGTTTATAAAACAAAATCTAATCTGCTCTTCACATTTCTTGCTCATTGTTTGCAGTTGCAATCTGAAGGCATAAGTTCCTTAAACAAAAATGATAATTTATGGAATTATTGTCATGGTTGATGAAGTTGTATACATATGCTGAATATACTGATCAATGCAAAAACAATGCCGAGTATGCCGAGGCTGTCTTTTTTTGTAACAGCCTTTTTACTGTATCGCTATGTGTCAGAGGTGGACCAAAAA
Source organism: Drosera capensis (assembly GCA_001925005.1). Classification (NCBI taxonomy): domain Eukaryota; kingdom Viridiplantae; phylum Streptophyta; class Magnoliopsida; order Caryophyllales; family Droseraceae; genus Drosera; species Drosera capensis. The sequence continues at coordinate 34,531 of LIEC01006063.1, forward strand.
TACACCAGAGTATTCACTCTCCATGGTAAGAATTGCAGTAATTGCGCAGCGCTAATACCCCCAAATTGGTGAATTTATCGGATACAAATAGCCAAGTGCCTACTGTCAATTAAACCATAGTTTCTTCAGAGATTACACTTGCCTTCACTGTTTCAAATGCCATTTATAAATTCAATTTCATCCACTGAAGTTTTATGCTTTCAGCAAACTTCGTTACCAGTTGTTCAAAACTGCAGAAAAAAGGTAACAAATACCATTACTACCAAGGGGAACGCCGAGTTAGTCACATACAAGCAAAGAAACACAGGATACTTCAATCCTCCTTCGTTTTCCTGATCGATTTCCAGCAACAATAGGGCCAGATGATGGAAGTTCTACTGAATCTCATGCTAATAGTCGAGAATCTATGAATCTCATACAACCACAAGAAAACCAAGTAGCAGCATACATGGCTGAAAGCATGCCATTTCACACAAACATGCGCGAGAAATACAACTACGCAAACAAATATAAGAGGTTTCCATGTTATTTCTACTATATGATTCGACTTTGAAAACAATCAGACTCAGCCAGATTCAACTCTTGGGTGCTTCCTTGATCTCATCCTCGGCTTCCTCCTGCCAACAGGAAAAAAATTGTAATGTTTGATGGACAAATGCCCAGTAGCAGTCCAGTAATATGTGAGCACATTCATGACATAGGAAGGACCAACGGATGATGAGGGCGAGGAGGATGATGAGGACGAAGAGGAAGAGGAAGAGGAAGATGAAGAAGTAATTACCGTGTTATCAGATGTCCAGAGAGTCAAGTTATCACGCAGAAGTTGCATGATCAATGTGCTGTCCTTGTAGGATTCCTCGCCCAATGAGTCAAGCTCGGAGATGGCCTCATCGAATGCCTGCCTCATATTTAAATCTCGTTAGATACACGTACGTTTGTGCTTTGGTTCAATTACATGATAACAGGGATGCCAGATGGCAGTTAGATACAATGGTGAGCCTAACAAAAATTTTGCAGGGTAGGCGACACACAAAAAAATAAACTTTCAAACTAATCAATTGAGAATTCTTTTTCCTTTTGCTTCTTCCCCTCACAAGGGCTACACTTTTAGGAGTAGCATAATGCCGATCATGCAAGGCTTGCCCTCCAGTCTCCAACCTAATGAAACTTAAATGAAATCCGGCATGATCAACCATATGACCCAAGAAATACTGCATCATATACCACCCGCCGCAAGATAATCAAAGCTCGGAATTTCAGGTCCGTAGATAACTATAGAGAAGAGATCTCCTTGGAGCAGGTAAAAATCAAATTAAAAGAGCTATAAACAGCTCTCTCCAAACAGATAAAAGGAAATAATTGCCAAGTAATAGACATATGTCTAAACAAATGGGCTACCATAGCATGTAATCAACAGGTGTAATGACCAGTTCATTGAAAGGGACTAAAAAGAGTGTAATGCAACAGTTCGAAGAATTCTTCGGTTGATGACAATTAACGAGAATGATGCAACTAGACTAAAAAAGACAAATTGCGTACCTGCTTAGCCAGAGCGCAAGCGCGATCAGGGGAGTTCAAGATTTCATAGTAGAACACAGAGAAATTAAGAGCAAGACCCAGCCTAATTGGGTGGGTTGGGGCCAATTCAGCCAGCGCAATATCCTGCACAGGTCAAAAGATAATGAGAATTCAACAGTCTATAAAGCAAATGTTAGCAAACACAAAATTCGTCGATTTTAGTTTAACTTCACATAGGAAGCTGATCTACGGACCTGAGCAGACTTATAAGCCAACAAGGTGCTCTCAGCAGCTTCCTTCCTCTCAGCTCCAGTCTTGAACTCGGCCAAGTACCTGTGATAATCCCCTTTCATCTTCAGATAAAACACCTTGGACTCACTAGCAGTAGCCGAAGGAACGAGGTGGGAATCAAGAAGCCCCAATATCCCATCACAAATCTTGCTAAGCTCAGCTTCGATCTTCCCCCTGTATTCCTTAATGATGACCACATGATCCTCGTTGCCACGGCTCTCTTCCTTCTGCTCAATGGATGAGATGATCCTCCAAGATGCTCTCCTTTGCCCAATCACATTCTTGTACGCGACAGAAAGGAGGTTCCTCTCTTCCAAGGTCAGCTCCTCGGCATCAACATGCTTCACAACCTTCTCCATGAACTCAACCATTTCTTCATACCTCTCGGCCTGCTCTGCCAATTTGGCCAAATAGATGTTTTCTTCCCTTGAAGCTTCAGTCGCCATTGTTCTTTGTCAAAATCAAATTCTCACGTCTGCAAATCAAAAAGAAGTTGACAAACATTCAGAGTCATCGTGAAACATAGCAAGCATACAAGCTTGTCCATTTTCCCATGTAGAACATCAGCAACATCGCAAATGCAAAACTCACAACTACAAGGCAAAGTGGAATTCCAATAGGAACAGCATGCATTGCCACGAGATGATAATACTCCTCCTGTAAGCAAACATGAATTACAGCTAGAAATCTAGACTTGCCTATACGACGATGAGAAAATTTTCTTTCATACAAAACCATACTATCCATTTAACCATCTATCTTATGAGTATCAAGACAATCCCATGTAGACACAATTAAGATACAACATCACATAAACGGGCCGATTGCCTTTTCCAACTTATAATTCCTACAACGAGATCAAAAGTTCTTTGGGACCAACTCCAAGTTTAAGTGTTGAACTGCACTATAAATGTAATCCTCAATCAGCGCACAACAAATAAGCACTGATGAATTGCATAAGTAAACCATCAGAGATTCAGAATACAGATCAGTAAATGGTTCAAGTCTTCCAATCTCCATTTCTTTGGTCAACAAAGTATAAAGAGAGACAACTATACTGCCCCTGACCAATTACCACCCCTGATAATTAGCACTAAACACATAGCAAGAAAGGTACACAATCAAACCAAGCTAAATCACACAAAGTGCAATTCCAATATGCAGAGATAATCTATGGTTACCAAATTCTCAAATCCGACCAGTGTTCTGAACACAGGAAACATCACACCCAAGTGCAATTTATAAGCACAAAGCCATAAAAATGATGTCACGGGTAGCGTTTTGCGTATCAGATCCAACCACAACAACTACTCAGGTAATCCCGGCGATTGATAGGGTCCGGAGATCCAACCAGTGGTCACAAATACCTATGGATTCACATATGGGATTATATGGAGATTCATCAAGACAAATGGAATAAAGCATGTGGTCTCTGTCCAAGCGCACATCAATAACAAATACCCGTCTGATTTTCTACACAAAACATTAATCAATCACCCAGAAAACTGCAAAATTCGAAGGAATCAAACAGATCCATGACCAATTACAAAGTACCCAAAAGAAAAAATCAAACAAAAATTCAATTAACTGGGTTGCACAAACCTAGAATCAAATTAATCAATGAAAAGATGAAGATCTCGATGAGCGAAAAATGAAACCGAGATGAGGAGGAGAGAGAGAAAAGAGAAAAACCTGGCAGTGTATGAAAGGAGACGTGACAAAACGATAAAAGAAGAGGAAAGGTTGCCAAATGCCCTCGCTGTGATGTTTTGTACACAATTTATTTTTTTCATCTTTGTTTTTCTTCTTTTTTTTTCCAAAGGAAAATGGGAAATTGGAAAATGGAAGAAGAAAAAGACCATTTTGGGTCTGCGTCGGGGTGGGAGAGGGAGGGGACCGGCCACAGAGCCAACTCCGAGCCGAAGAAACATGTGCCAGCGCACTTGTGGTGAAAATTGACATTGAGCAAAGCATCGTAGTCCATATTTGTTGAAAAGAGATTTTTTTGAAAATATAAGATTTTTTTGTGAGTTGAAGAAAATAATAAAGTTACATCACTAAATTATATTTTTCATCTCATATAAATTATAATATTTATATATATGATATGAATAATTTTTATCTATGAATCGTTCGTGAAATAATCAAATATCGCTCTATATAAAATTATAATGAAACATTAATAATTATTTAAGTTGCGTTTTTTGACCTTGAATCATCGACATAATTTTATTAGTAGGAGTATATCATTAAAAAGGATAATAAAACTACTCAAATACGTGTTAAATAATATAATCATTATGAAATATTATATATTTTCTCGGTCTCATAATTTTTGCAACAATACACATTCGAAATGTTTCCTTTTTTATTCTTAAAAATATCAAAAAAAAAATTAAATTCTCAGGATTAAATTTCATAATTTAACCTATCATTAATATTTCACAATAATTTTATAATAATAATAATATTTAATCATACTACATAATATTTCAAATATGTGTCGTTGAAAAATTTTTAGAGCAAAAGGAGTATATAATCTATGTGTGATGTAAGATGTAATTCAGGGTAATTGATACACCCAACGAGCTTTTGCATCATAATCACAATAACTTTTCTCTTTGTTTTTTATTTTTTATTATACATAATATTATAATAAATTAATTTATAAAATAAAAAATACATTATAATAATATGATAAAAGTAAGGCATATATGATTTGCTATTCTTAAAATATAACAATGATCCAAAAAATGTTGACTCCAATTGTGTTGCTTTTTCATGTTATAAATTGATTGGCATATTTGACTACAAATATAATGATATAATAATAACAAATTTTTGCAACTCTATAACTTGAGTACAAATATTGTTAAGAATCTAAAATACAAAAAAGTGATACTTGGCTTGTTTGTAGTCATTGATTGCCAAAATATAGCATGTTTATTCTTGGAGCGTCATTGACAAATTATAATATTTTGATACTATTCATTCTCAAAATATGACAATAACTAGAACAAAATGGTTATTATCGTTGAAGTTGTTCTAATTTTATTGAATTTTTTTATCTTATACTATGACTTTCATACTTTAATACACATGTCAATATATTTTTTCAATTATCATTTCAATTTTATATCATATTATCACTTTTTTAATAGAATCTATATTTTATATACTCCCACCCTCTAACAAAGAATGCAACCTTTTGACCGGACACACGTGTCGAAACAAAGTTTGACACGTATATAACGACAATCAAACGTAGTTTTTTTTATAAATTTATCATGAAATATAAACGATTTTATAAATTATGTATTTGAACCTAATACATATTATATGACGATCAAACGTGATTTGATGTGAAAATAAGATACTCTCTCCGTCTCAAATTAATTGAAATGTTTTTGTTTTTATCAGTTCCAAAATAAATGAAACATTTTCATTTTTTGATAACTTTTTAATATAAAAAAATATTAAATCAATCTTATTCATTACAATACCTATTAATTTTTCTCACAACTGTTATAGTAAACATCATTATTATAAAAAAACTCATTCTTCATCAAAATTTACATAAACTCATCACTCGTATAAATTTTGGAATCGAAAACGTTTTAATTAATTCAGGATGAAAAAATATTTATTTATATATATATAGATTAATATAAAGTAAGTGCTTTTAAACTAGATGACCATAATTAATCACCAAATCTTGAAAAGATGTCTCACATACATGCAAAAGTTGTCCCACAATTAGGCCCTTCCACCGTTTTACGGAACGGTGCATGGGACTGCGCATCCTATCGATACCGATGCAGTGGAAATCTCATCACACAATCCCATCAACTTCGGCCTAGCTCGCAATGTCGCCAGTGGCAGTGAAGGGAAATTGTGTAATTGGATTGGCCATTTGGGCAGAGGCTGCAGCGGCTGAGTCGCTCAGTTCTCAACGCAGCACAGTACTCGGCTCGGTCTCCCACACTTGAATACAGTGTCTACACAGACGACAATGTAGATCGTATAGTTGGATAGATCTTATGTGTAACAACAGATACGGACAGTAGTACTAGCTTATAAATATTACCCAAATTCTGCACAATTTCACGGAGAGGAATTCCCTGTATGCACGTCATCCCTAACTTCTCATTTTTCTCATCAAAAACATAAAATAAAAAAATCTCATCATTTTTATATCAAAAAGGCAAACAACACGACGACATCAAAAAAGGTTGTATATTATGCGTTTTGGACAACTTTTATTTCGTTCATGAACTTCGATTTCACGACAGTGAGTAATAGCTCAGGTTCGCGCTGTTCCGAAGTGATGACTAGTATTTTTCTTATGAAGATTTTGTCAAAAACATGTAACATGCAATTCTAGAATTTGTATATCTAGGGCTTGTTTGTTACACGGATTAGATTAACATGGATAAACAATTCCCAATTAAGTTCTCTCCATCTCAATGATTATTTAATCCTGACCTAAATCGAAGTAACAAGGATAAAATAATTCCGTGTAATATTCTGATACTAATAAATAAAGCGTTGTACAAGTTCACCGGAGAGAGTGAGGGTTAGGGGAAATTGAAAATTACCCGTCCTGCCCTAAATTGATTTGGTACCAGTAACCGCAGCAGAGCAACAGAGCCCAACACCACCAGTGACACCAGGACGGAAGAACGACGTCGTCGAGCATCATCATTCTCAGAGGCACAACAGAACGGAACAGGCGAAGATGAAAGTGAGGGATTCCTTTCCGTTATTCTTCATTTGTTTATAAAGTAGTACCAGTAAAAAGTTTTTTTAAAATGGCAATGCAGATTATTACTCCACGAAAGAGGGAAGACGAGCAGTTGGCTTCTCTTCGAGGAAAAGTTTGCTGCGAAAGTGCGCATGACTCTCCTCACTCCTTTCGGTCTCAGCCGCATCCGTCGTGAGAGGAGATGTTTATGCCAGGGTACGATGGGCAATGTACATTTCTCTCATGTGTGATGTTTAATTGATGGGATCATTTAAGTAAAATTTTTGTTAATTATTATTAGTTTATCTCAATCAATCGGACAAGTGAAAAATATAACAAAGATGTATATTTTTTAGGGTGTTTCTATTACTTTCCATTATTATTTGATTTGATCATAGAAGTTAATTTTAACTAGGATTCATTGGAACAGAAATATTTATAATTAATTAAAAAGATAAAAGTTTATATCATGTTACAAATTGATTGTATGCTTTGACATTTGACAACAATAAGAACTACCTAAGTATTCCATATAGATATATTTTAAAAAAAATGAAATATATGTAGTCTTATTATTATTATTGTTGTGATCAATCAAAAAATTATTTCCTAAATGTTATAGGATTTGATAACTCTAAAAATATCAAAAAACAAATGTGTATATGAGTTTATAGAATTTGTAGTTTGTCTTTGATTTGATTTCATGATTCTAATATTTGTTCTATGATAATTTCAATGAAACAAATGAAGATACGCAAAGTCTTAAAGTGAGGTTATTTCCTTGGGGAAGTAAATAAATTCCAAAGTCAGAATCGCAATAAAACTAACAATAAAAGCAAACCTTCTAGACTTCTTCCTATTCTCACCTCCAAAAAAACCAATTAATTAATCACAACATGAGAGGGCTGAGTTGAACAAGAGCAGAAGGGAGCCGTACTGATATCCAGTATCCAGTAGTAGTAGTATCCTGCAACACTCTTCTCCTCATTCCCCACTCAACCTCTCCCTATTTGATTCTCTCCCCATTTCATGCTTCCATGATCACCAAATCCCCTGCTTCTCTGCTAATATCCCATTTTTCACCAACCTGGCAAAAAAACATCCCTCCGCTGTCATCTTCACATTTTCTTCTTCGTCATTCCACTCACTCTTTGTTGCCTGCTGCTTCTGCTGATACTAATACTCCATTTTATAATACCCCCCAATATTTTCATGTTCTTTCACATGGGTATCTGAAAGTTCAAAGCTTTTGGCTATATAGTGGCTAGGACACTGTCATATATACAAAGTGTTGTGATATGCAGAGCTTCAAGCAAGTTGCTTCCGATATGTACTGCCATTCTCCTGCCTTTTATCTCAGGTTCAGTTTCTCACTCTCTATCTTTCTTCTTCCAGGGTCAAAATTGGTTCTTTTTGTTTTCTGTCTTTGTGATGAGAAAACGTGTGTGTGATGATTTTTAAGCAGAGGAGATGAAGGGAGCAGGGACAGCAGCTCAAGATACATGGACATAGGAGAATTGGAGCACCCTGTTGTTTTCCACCACCATGATGCTGTTGATTTAAGCCGAAGTAAACTCTTTCCTTTGTCTTTCCTCCTCAGTTTCTGACTTTCTTGTACCTTTTGCTCTGTTGTTTTTATCATGTTTTCTTGTGTATGAAGGTGGGATTTATAATCTCAAGTCGAACAACGTCACCGTCGCTTCAAGTCTACATTTTGGAGCCATAAACGGGGTACCCATTTCACCATTTTTCATGTTTCCAAACATTTTCAACAACTGGGTCATTTTTAAATAATTGAGATTACACATTGGTTGATTGAATTTTAGAGCATAGGAGGAGGAACCCACATGAGTTCGCCGCCCACTGGGGCGGTGGTGGATGCAGGGGAGCTGCTGATAGACAAGAGGGTGGTGGCGCCCGTCGCTGCGGCGGCGGCGTCGTTGGTGGCTGTGAATGGTGGTGGACATTTTGACAATTGGGGTGAATCTGCCATGGCTGATACCAGCCAGCAAACAGATACCTCCACTGATGTTGACACTGATGAGAAAAACCAGGTTTCTTGAGGATTTCAGTCTCATTATCATTTCCCTCTTTTGAGCTCTGCTTGTGTGATGTAGTTCTGTTCATATTCATGCAAAATGGGGCTCTGTTTTCTGTTTCTCAGTGAGCAATTGATGGGTTTGTTTCCTGTTTGGTTTGAGCAAGATTTGAGTTTGTGACGAATTATGATGCATGTGACTGTTTGGGGTTGATCAATGGTGATGTTGTGATTCTCAAGTGATGTTGGTGAAGGGTTTTTTTGCCTGATTGGGACAATGGTCCCCTATGGCTTGAGTTGTTATTGTTTACAATCATGGAGCAGGGTTGCCTCTTGTTTGTGGTGCAGCCATTTGTCACTTTTGAATTAACTTCTGGAGTATTTCATGATGTTGGTAGTTGGAACCCTAGTGTTCCGTTTTCCTATGACTATTGGGTAAACCTCCACATAGATGAAATCACTCATCAATTATATGTTTTAGGTTAAGGTCTCAAGATTTGAACATTGACTATCACATATGCTTGTCATGTATTACTAACAATCTGCGACTAGTGTTTTCATATATAAGCTTTATGCAATGTACTACAGAATACTTGAGTATAATAGTTAAATTGCCGTGCTGCTGAAGGTTTCGCAGTGCGTTGGCATGGTTTACTAGTCAGGTATAAGTAGAGTGATGATAATCCATGTGTTAAGATAAGCCTTTTAGCAGAGCTGAAGTTTGTCCTTATTTTTACCCATTTTGTTTAACTGGTATTTGTTGTTTTTGTTTGTGACAGTATCAAGGAGTTAATCGTGTAGCCGCGGTTGTGGATTCTGTTGATCAACCCAAGGATAAGATACGCGATCAGAAGGTTCTTGCCTCTGATGCTATTGTGTGTGCTTATTACAGAAGGTCATATATCTTTTGTTGTGTTTTTACTTTTACATGTTTAACTTGACCACAGATTCTCAGGAGACTAGCTCAGAACCGAGAAGCTGCACGCAAGAGTCGTCTCAGAAAGAAGGTAGCTAATTATACACAATGCTTATGATATGCAGTACTTATTTTTTGTTCTTATAATTTAGCTTATTCTTGTTTGCTTGTTCGATACAGAATCTTACACAAAAATACAGTTAAAACTTAATCCCTCACATTCCAATCGATATTTACGGTTCTTTGCAAACAGTAGGACCCATCTATGTATTCAAGTACTTGCAACTGCGACATGTCATGAACTATTTTCTTCAGATTCTGAAGTCATTTCATCTTTATTAAACACCAAGCTCGACCCTACATCATGAAATGCCATCAGGCACAGTGTTTTGCTGGCTCTTGATCGCTAAACTAGTGCCATATAAGCAAGCCAAGGACAGGAAAAAAGCTTGCTAGTAGCTACCAGACATGTTTGATGTGTGCATAGTCATAAGGGTCTTTAAGGCTATATGTACCTGCACCGTTTCTGCCCTTCGAAATAACGAGCCATTCATCAAATAGTACCCACAGATGCAGCAGATCATGGTTAATATGCAAGTCAGTCAGGACAAAATTTTGGACGCATCTCTTCGATACAATGGTCCCATTAGTGTACTACTTATCCGTCAACAGGGTCGTAATGTGCTGAAAGGCTGGCAAGAATATATTGTATGCTAATCAAGGCTGTGAAGTTATATCAGTGTGATCCATATCAGAAGACTAATTTATCATGTCAGTGTAAATTTATGTGATGCATTTAACACATTCTTTGGCTTGTTTGCTCCCTGATCACTGGGTTGTACGTTTTTTTCGTAATTTGGCAAATGGGAATTTACTGGTCTTTAATTCTTGCTTCTCTGCAATTATTTGATTTCTAGTACACTAGCTGATGTTTCCCCCTAACCCTGTCCTGGACGGGATTAGTTGGGTTTGTGGTTGTGGATGTTGTTGTTGTAACTAATGGTTGACATGATGTGCTCTTGCTGATGGCAACTATTATTCTTTCTTGGGAGATACCATGGGCAATTTATATTTGTTATTCCTGATGCTCAGGCATACGTTCAGCAGCTTGAGAGCAGTCGGATTAAGCTTGCACAACTTGAGCAAGAGCTCGAAAGAGCCCGTCAGCAGGTGCTGAACTTTAGTGCTTGCTGTGTAACAAAGTTCTGTTTTTATTTGTTGGTTGTTTCGGCATAGCAGAGTGAACGTCAAGCAAGGGTTGATTTTCTATTCGATGATATTATCTTTTGTAGTGCAGGGTATTTTTATTGCTACGGGGTTGTCAGGAGAACAAGGAGGCCAATCATTGGGCGGTAATATCTCAAAACACTCATCCTCAAGATCTTTGGTTTGTAAAATACATAACATTATATTCATGCATTATCATGTATATGTTGGTACCATTGCAGGAGGAGCATTGGCATTTGATGTGAATTATTCTCGATGGCTCGATGATCATGAGCTGCTGATCAATGACCTGAGATCAGCTATCAATTCGCAGGTGCCTGATGAGGAGTTGAGTGTTCATGTGGACAGTGTGATGTCCCACCATGATGAGTTATATAGGCTGAAGAGCGTAGCAGCTAAGGGCGATATCTTCCACATGCTTACAGGCACCTGGAAGACACCTGTAGAGAGGTTCTTCATGTGGCTAGGTGGTTTCCGCTCATCCGAAGTTCTCAAGGTTGTTGACAGTATTGTGGCTGCTTCATCCTTTTTGTTCCTTGGTAGGATGCAAAATAGTTTAATCTGTAGCTTTTCTGGGTGGTTTCTATGCTGCAGATTCTAGTGAACCACCTCGAACCTCTGACGGACCAGCAGTTGGTGGGCATATGCAACCTGCAGCAATCCTCTCAGCAAGCTGAGGATGCGTTGTCACAAGGCATGGAAGCCTTGCAACTTTCACTCGTCGACACTTTGTCCTCCAATTGTCATGGCCCTTCAGGTTCAAGCAATGTTGCTGATTACATGGGGCAGATGGCTATTGCTATGGGCAAGCTTGCAACACTAGGGAACTTTGTCCACCAGGTATATATACTGTCTATCTTCACTGTGAAACATTTGTTCATGTAAGTTGCTTATTCTGTATGCTAGAGTTTTACCGCGATAATGCTGGTAGGCTGATCTTCTGAGGCAGCAGACTCTACAGCGAATGAACAGAATCTTGACAACACGGCAAGCAGCTCGTGCGCTACTTGGGATTCACGATTACAAGACACGTCTTCGTGCACTCAGCTCTTTATGGTTAGCCCGCCCTAAGAACTCATGAGACTGGCGCCTGTAACATCATATGAGGTTTATGTGGATGAATGCAAGAAGAAAAGCATTGTATGCAGGAGGCATCTTTGGCTTTGACTCCTTTGCCGTCATTTGCAAGGAAACCTTCACTTTTGTTGTGCCCGAGGAAAGACCCCGCAACTTATTGAACACTGCTGATAGGCTGCTGATCTAACGTGATCCCAGTTAGATATGTTAGCGATTAACAATGGCTGAGGTCACAATGTTGTTAGTCTAGGAACAACCGAGGAACTATGGGTGTACTGTAGCCTTCATCTCTGTCGTAATTTTTTGTGAAGTGTCAAATATTTGCTTGTTTGAACAGATGTAAGAGCAAATGAGCTCTAGCCTTCCTGTAAGCATTCAATTTGCTTGTAACAGGTCATGCCGCAGCAAAGAAAAAGCCTGCCTCTCATTTAGCAGAGTAGAATTAAGATTTCTTGAGAATTCGGGTTTCTTGAGAATTTTACTTGAACTTGTGATCCTGGTTAATTTTTTGAACTACATAGTCTCATGATAATAAATCGATGATAGAAGTGACAAAACTATTAGTAGACCAGTGTGTCAAGGAGCCAATTAAGATGATTTCACCTTGTTCGACCTAAACCCAAACCTAGTCAACTCAAAACCTGAACTCTTTTTTTTTTTTTTTTTGATAAAATATCTGAACTCATTATAAAGACTAACAAATTGAGTTTTAACTTATCCCGCCTGGGCTCAGTTAACATCTTTCCCTCTTGTGAAAGTGACCATGCCGCGAAGGCACCTTCCACGTTCGTGACCAAAATCCATCTATTTTCACCAGAACTCAAACGACTTACCAGACCACACACACATTACAAAGGCCTGCGAAGTCACTTGGAGAATGTGAAGGTTCACCTGTATGCGACCAAGTGACAATGCCAACCAAGAATGATTGCACAATATGACTATACCATCTTTGTCACGGGTTAGCCACATTCAGGGACAATGTAACATTAGGCCAGAAGCAGAAACCTGATTCTGGTAAGGGAATACACCATTTCTCCCAGGAGGTACAAAAATGCAGTAGACAAAAACTAGAAAACAAAGGTCCCGGCACTGAGCCAATGTTAAACCGTCCAATAGAACCCTCATATCATCACAGCGACCAACAACAAAACAGACAGACAGGCGCTAAACTTCCAGCAATCATAATTGAATCTTTAGCGCTGACTAGCACCAGCTCCAGTCAGCCTCTACCAATGAAACGCTTGAAATCACAGACTTTGAGCCTGCATAAATAAGCAGCAAGAGACACATTTGAGATGAGAAACATAGAGACAAAAGCGATTCTCATTACAGAAACAAAACAAGTCATACAAGGCTCAGAGCACAAGCTGTGATGGTAGAAATGACCATGATCTAAGGTTGTCCAAAATACAATGCTTTCAAGTACTCCTATCAGAATTCTCCCAACTAGTAACTGGAGGCCATAACTGATAACTGTGCAGATGAAAGCTACACTCGCAACTACTTGTAAGGTTCACATACAAGTACAAAATACATGAATAGATTAAGGTCTTGCAGTGACATGTGTTACCCGTCTAGCTTGACATCATCACATGCTCAATAGACTGAAGAGCTTGGTTGGCAAAGAAACGAACATCTACATCTGGGTCTTCGTTAAGCTCAACCAAACAAGGACGAATTGTCTTCTCGACCACCTGTGTTGACATTGGTAAAGAGCCCAATGGATAATCTTGTCAAACAATATAAGAAAAGAAAAAAATAATTCACAGACACCATAATTTCTTTGAAAGAGCAATACGGACAAGAGATGCCCAATGGATTATGAAAGAACAGTTAGGTTGGTCACATACCGAAGAATCAACAATTGGGACAAGAGACTGCAACACCTTCGCCACATTGAACTTGATGTTGGGAACTCTGTCGACATTAGACCTGGGGTTAGTCATGAGATCCAAATGCACGGAGCTCAAGTCACAAGTAAAAGCTAGAAATAGATACCTGTCCTTTGCTGCATTAGTGATTACTGGCAGCAAGTTCGAGCAGGTAATTTCTGAACCCAAAACAGGAGCAAGCAGTGAGATTGCATGCAGAATTGTCATCCGATACAAGTAGTGTGGATTGCTCATCATCTCTAGTACCTGCCAGAAAATCGCAATCCATGTGCAAAGGTTAAATCAATGATATTAAAAGAAAGGAATTCTTAAGGTTTACTGACTATAGGCATGGTATACCGCCTTGTAAAATTCAAGTCTACAAGTCTTCCAAAATCTCAGAGACACCAATCATAATTCCATGGTGGAAATTGTAATAAGGTTTATTGACTCTAGGCATGGTATATTGCCTTGCAAAATTCAAGTATACAAGCCTTACTAAATCCCAAGACGCCTTTCATTATTTCATATGGTATAAAGAAAACCACACACAAATATCTGCATTTTCTTTTTCTTCCGATGTACATGCATCAAATTCAAGTCTCGTCTCCAGCATCTTTGAAGCAAATGGGAAAAAAAAAAAAAAAACGACCCAGGACCAACCAACTAACCTGTGGAACTATGTGCTGCATCGCCCACTCTGGGCCAAACTCTTCCGCGAGCCGTTTCAGGTTGTTTGCAGCAGCATCACGAATTGAATAAACCTAAAGAAGAAACGTGAGCCTACCTCATAAAGCCATCTAAGATGATGCCGACAAAAATGATCAAACTAGAGTGCACACACTTGACAGAATCTGAGGCGAGGTCAACCCGACAACAGAGTTGTGAATTCTGATGGTCAACAAGAGCGTTGTACCTTGTGAGCCAATTTGTTTTAAGTCCAAAAACTGTCTTTTAAACACTATGTGATGTCACCTACATAGATTTGTAAACTTTATGCGCCACTAGTTCATTTGTTTACTCCTCCATAAGTGACAATATAGCTACCACCAAAACTTGCTATTTCCACTCCAGAAGAGAGAGAATGAGAGACCTAAATGATAATTATCAAATAGTGAACAAGCTAAGAAAACATTGATGGAAAAAAAAAAAGATGTGAAGTGACCTATTGTTCATTTCATTCAATTTCTTTCCATTTTGGAAGTCGTAGGCTTCCACATGGAAGCTACAGGTTTATTCCTTATCCTAGACTTCAATCTTGCACAGAACTTCTGGAGTATATTCATATGGTACAGATACCATCAGTGGGTGCATCACATGAATCTTTTAAGAACCAGCACTGAACAGCAGCCATTCTGTGTCTGAGTTGGATTTAAAAGCAAAAAAAAAAAAAAAGATGCGATGTAAAGAAAAAAGAGAAAGACAGTCGATCTATAACTGACCTAGTTGCCTTGGGAAAAATAAAACAAGATTCCTATCCCAGCTTATGCAAAAATAAGAAGAAAGAACCATGATGCACCAGGCAGGCAGGTAAAATGGTGCAGCTAACATAAGCACACAAGAAAAAGATAATTGGCTGCAACCAAACAGAACGAGAAACAGGGCTATTTATCATTAACGAGAGAGAAATAGACCTTATCCTGCAACCACTGCATGCAGAGGGCACCGAGTTTATCATCGAAGAACCCAACTCCTAGCTGACTTGCCAATAAGGGTATGTACTCTATTATTGCTAATCGAACCCTCCAATGCCTATCCTCAGCAAGCTCAACAATTGCAGGCAGTAAGGACTGAGACAGTAGATCTATTCCAATAACCTGTAACAAATAGACAACATAGGGCCAGAATGTAAGACAATACTGAACACAGAAACAGTATGTATATTGGTAGTAGAGGAAGTAACTGGAAGCGGTTGATTATGATTACAAACCTGATTAACTTGATCAAGTTTGCTGATTATGTTGAGGCGTACATCGGGAAATTCATCTTTCAGAAGGGAGAGAAAAATAGGAAGAAGCTGCTCAATTGTGGCCTCCTATATTTGACAGAAAAAAATGATGAGATTGATAGCATACATGTCTCAGTCATCAAGGAGCCCTGACGTTTTATGTTAAGGGATGAAGATCATAGACATGAAGCAAAATCAAATACACATCTTAACGTACATACAATAAAATTGAATTAAATGTAGACAAGTAAACATAAACAGATGGTAGTGCACCAATTTCTTTTACCTTCTCAAGAATAGGAGCCATTCCCATGATAACAGAAGCCAAAGCCGATCGAACATGTTGAGAAGAATCTGAAGACAATTCCTGCACGGGATCACAACATAATGATAAGTTGAGGCACGCCCAATACAAAGAAAGTAGGTGAAAATTTCTTAAGAGAAGCACATCAAACAAATAGAGAAAAGTTACTCACCTTTACACATGGTAAAATATGTTGTATAGTCAGCTCTGGACTCAAAATACGACAAAATTTGCTGACTTTGCCAGCGGCTGCAATGCGCACTTCAGCCTCGTTATCACGAAGTAGTCGTACATATGCAGGAACCAAGTCCGTCCTAAATAGAGAGAGGAATAACATAGATCCCTTGTCAAGGACAGCTTTGATAATAGAATATAGCCATGACAAAAGAATGGCGGTGGTGAAAAAAAACTATCAGGCAGATCACAAGATACTGGATCTGTCAAGTTCTGCAATAACTTGTGCCAGACAACTCACAGATGACTGATGGGACTAAGGCAATAGTAACAAAAAAAAAAAAGGATGATGAAAAACCAAAGGAGTTTAACTGAAAAAAGGAATTCTTTTTTTTACATTGCGAACACAGCAAACTGAAACCAATAGATCCCTAACTAAAATTTCAATTCAACACTGAAGACATAAGAGTAGCAAATCAATCACCGATAAAATTCAAACAATTTTTTTCTCAATTGAATAACAAGTGCTATGTGCTGAGATGAAGAATGCCAGGCAGAAAAAATTATCTTCAATTCCAACCGTAGAAATTGAACAGCCAGAGAAAGAAGCAATTAACAGCAAGACCAGAATATTTATTTCCATACAAACAACTATAGTCTGTTCCTATAGAAGGAACAATTTATTCAAAGTTGTACTTCAACTCTTTTTCTCCATTTTTTACACACGAAACTCCGAATCACGAACTCTCTATGCAAGTATGAATTTCCTCACTCTCCTAATAACAGAACTCAAGGTTGAAGCTATGATTGTACCAACAGAAACAACAATGTTCACCTGGTCGGTTCAGGCCCCACAGCCTCACAAAGCTCGTACAATTGATTGGCAACCATATATCTAACACGCCATGACTTATCCTGCAGGAACATAAGAAAAGGATGAGGTAGAGTCTGAAAATACCAATTATCATTATCAAGAACCTAGGTAAAGTAAGGTGACTAATCTATAGTAAGCAGGTGAGTTCAATCCATATTTCATACAATTTGTAAGAAATTGAACTTTATTCCAGTCTTCTTACACAGAATACCAAGAGTAGCATTTCAAAGAGCAAGTTTAAAATCACTACTACAATTACAAACAAATAGACCCGTGGCCAACAATACTCCTATCAAATAATATTACTGCACGTTCCGCATCTTTTTCCAGGAATAATTATGTGCTCTAGGAATCAGTACTAGCTTGTAACATCCCTGGCAGAACTGATTGGTCAAGTACACATTGGGGGACATTGTCCAAGTACAGTAACACTGATTCATGGAACATATATGTCCCTTGCATGGGAAGATAACAAAGACCAAAAATGACATTTACTACCTTATGGAACGCAATTCCTTAGTTACTCTGTACCTGAGAGAAATTGACGATTACAGGAAGCATATGTGCAACACAGTCCTGGGGCTCCAGCAACTTTCCAAGTGCAGCACAACCTTCAACGGCCAACAAACGCACAGAGTCTTGATCTGTAGGATGGCAAAAGTGTAGATGCGAGTTAGTATGTAAGCACTTCTCATCTTAAACCAAATGGTCCATCCTGCTCCGACATCATCAAGAAGATGGAATGAGGTTATCAAACCTTGACTTACAAGAATCCACCAAAAGTTTCAACATGGAGCCCAATGTTCTTTATACCCAATCAAGTATCAACCAAGAATTAAGGTAATGAAAGCACAAAAATCGAGATCCAAGAATATCTGTTACCATCCTGAGTGAGTGCCTCAAACATTGGCATAACATCACTCTTCAAATGAGCCGGTTCAACAGTGGCAGCAAACTTGCCCAGATTAGTGGCAGCTGATCTCCTCACCATTGGCATGTCATCTTGACACAGCTGATTGTACACTGACCTCAATTCCGACTTCAGCATATCAGGGGCACTGGGATAAGCAATTTGAAAGAGTCCACAAGCAGATATGCGAGCAGTAAACCATTCTCCGGCAGCAAGTCTCTACAAAAGGGAAATTTCATTGATTTCAGCAGTTATTTATCATGTATCCTCTCCATAAACTCATACTGATGGACGAATATTTGGTCAAATGGTGAGGCTAAAATGGAAATGACTATAATTAATTCTCAACACAACAAAAAGCCAGCTGACCTTCACTAAGGGAATGAAATAGTCAACCAAATCGCTCTCTCTCATTTGAGATCCAATTCGGCATAATGATTCCACCGCTTTATCCCTAACACAGGTTTCCTCGACGGTGCAAAGGGTTTCCAAAGGTGGAAGCAGAACATGAGCATGTTCCACACCTCCAACATAGGGAATGAACACCCCCAGCTCCTCTGCCATTGCAAGGAGCACCTCGTCATCGTCGTCATTGTTATCACTAAGAAACGGGATCAATTCCTTTCTGGTGCGCTCTTCTCCGAGAGCACGAGCAATTGTAGACAACCTACGGATGGAGTTCAACCGCAGTTGCACATCATCGTTCTTCAGTTCATCTATCAGTACAGCAATGGGATACAATGGTTCGTCTACCATAGACATTTTATCTCAGGAAATTCCCCCAACCCTGCAAACCAAATAAGGGGATATAAGTAACAAAAAACTCATATCCTATCAACACGGAAAGGACCAAAAGTGTCCAAAATAATTTCTTTAAAAAAAATTCAAAGAGAAACTATGTAGCCTGAGTGATTGGGAAAGTATCAAGCTTAAAATGTTGCACGCCATGAATCAAATTTGTAATTCCTAAACTGCTACATGCGTTACCACATTTACAAGATACTACTTATATAGGTAACAAAAAACATCCTGTGTCTGGTCACAGCTCATATCATTGCTAACATTTATCGCACCATAATCAAGGATATACCCTAATGTTTTTCTTGCCAATCAACATTAATCTCTTCAAAATCCAAATTCCAAAATGGATTAAAAAAACAAGAATTGCGACATTCCATTTCTTAGAGCACAATCCTCCCACTCTGTCGCAGCATAATCGATCACCAACAACATCCTCTTGAATCTCCTCGATTTGATACAAGAAACGAGATCGACCCAACCCCCAAAATTGCGACCAAGAAACGAGATCAGAGCCACAAAGAAACCCTAAAATTAAAGCAGCCGAGATCAAATCCACACAATTATCACATCATCCCTAAACGCAAAGCATCCATGTGCCGAATCACCACTCGCTCAATCACATGAAATATAGACGACAAAAATGAAACCAGAATCCGAATCCGAATCTGAATCAACTGGGCTGCTAATTTCACTCTTTTTCTTGGCACCGTTGTTCGAAATGAGAAAGAATGACGCGGATCGGAGCTCGTCGACGGAGTCCGTTTTGCGCAGCAAAGAGAACGGAAAAGATGAGAACGAGGTGACTCACCGGAGACGATTCTGGTTTCCCGCCGGCTTGCCGTCGGAGAAGAGGAAAGGAAAGCTCTTTCGGCCTGGTGTGTGTATTTTGTGGATCAGAGGAAAATCACGGTGAATTTCCACGTGTTTGAAATGTCATGGAGTACTCTTCAGCCTCTCGTGTTGTTATTGGGCCTGGGCTCTGTTGTGTGAATCGAATGTCATGGCCCGTCATAGCCTATATATATATATTTTGACTATCAACATTTTTTGTATTTGTTTTGATCATGTATTGGGATCCTCTCCAGTTGCCGTATAACAGACATCATGTATAGACATAGTTTTTTTTTATTCTTAATTGCACTCCAGCAGTGTCACTTTAACTCGAATCCAACGTTAAAAAAAAAACACATCACATATAAACACAGATATTTTGACATTTGATTATAATCAATATCATATGAATACAATATAAATGTTATTGATTTCTAACAACAGACAACCTGATTCCCAAGGAATATATCTGATTGTTCTTATCATGATTCATACACACTGAGCATAGTCGTTGAATACGCGGTAAAAAGTAGCAGCAACTAACTGCATCGTCATCGTCGGGACAGCAGGGCCTCGTCGCCGCCGCCGCTCATCGGCACCATTTTTCCCCGCGCGTTGATTCACACTCACCGAGATCCGTCGATGGCTCCCAAACCCTTTGGTTGAAATAATTGCAGGCATTGTGCTCAACTATGTGAATGAGGTATTGCACTCGCTCGGTTTTGGTCCCTTCGATTCGAGCATCATTTTATCGATTTAATCTCTTACCCGAGTAAAGTCTTCCCAAAATTGTAAAAATTAGGGCTTCAATTTTTGTGTTCCGTTTTTTCAAAAAATGAGCAGCAACTGGTGACTTTTAATATGCAATGGGTAAAGTTACGGTGCAGAAGTGGTGACAATATTTTTTTTTAGCAAGCATGAGAATATCACGTAACGTTTCGTGATATCTATGTAACTGACCTAACCACGTCTGCAATAATCCCTCGGCTTCGCTTGATGGTCGAGGTGGTCTTTCGTCAAATCAAAACCACGTTTGATCAATCGATTGGTGTGTTGGTGTTACAGAACATATTGTACATGATGATGTCGGTCGAGTTTGAATCATTAATTTGATGTATTTGTGGATCTGATGTGGAGGTCCTTGCATTTGCGTGTTGTGGACTTAACCAGGTTCATATCTGATGAATCTGTTTAATAGTATGTGTTATGTTTCTTAGTTCAGCAAAATAGGCCATTGAATTCCCAGAACGTGGCAGATGCATTACAGAAGTATAACCTCAAGAAGTCCGCTGTCCAAAAAGCACTCGATGCGCTTGCTGACAGCAAGAAAATCGCATTCAAGGAGTATGGGAAGCAAAAGATCTACATTGCGCAACAAAGCCAGTTCGAGATTCCTGATGCTGATGAGTTGAACCGTATGAAGGAAGAGAACTCTGCTTTGCAGCAGCAGCTCAGTGAACAGAAGAAAGCCATCAGTGAAGTCGAGGCAGGTAAAAGGGTCTTGCGTGTATCTGCTCTCGGCGCATGGATATATTCAGATTTATATTGAGATAGTATATGTGATCATTTTCCTGTGGCATGTCTAACTTGTGTGCTTTCTTGTATCAGAGATTAGAGCACTGCAGTCTAGCTTAACCCTCAAGGATATGCAAGCTAAGCAGGAAAAGCTAACTCTCTTCTATCATGTTACTATTATGAAGAAACTTTCAAGGGCATGAGTATTTGATGAGAACACCACTGTAGAAGAAAAGGAAAAGCAATCCAGTGAAAGACGGGAGGAGCATGCATATTAAGAATATGTAGTGTGCCAAAAGAATTAATTAATTTCTCTACCAGGTTGAGGATCTGGAAGAGAAGCTCAGCAAACTAAGGAAAGGAGTTACCCTTGTGAACCCTGAAGAGTGGAAGATGATTGGCAATTCATACACACAAGCTATAAGCCAATGGAGAAAGCGCAAAAGGATCTTCAGGGAGATATGGGATGCCATAACTGAGAACTCTCTGTAGGACATCAAAGAAATTCAAGGTCTTCTCCTCGACTCCATTATTTTTTCAGTGCCCCTTCTTCTGTTTTTCGATCAGCTATTGTAAATGGGTTGAAATACTTATTTTCAGGAGGAACTCAGTATTGAATACGATGAGGATGTTGGATTGAGCTTGCAATCATTTGCTGATCTATTACCACAAAGCAAAAGAGCAAAGTAGAGGCCAGTAGACTTCAAGTTTGGGACGACAAATGGACTGTAAGTTGCTTGATCTGCTCTTAAGGTACTAAGCCACATAGTTCTTGTCAATTTCAAATCTATCTTGCTGTAGGAAATGTTGAATCTTACTACAGTGAAAAAGATCAAAATTTTGTTGTTGCTAATTGTTTACTTTCTGTTGCATGGCGTATTATGCTAAGATAGCTAATCCTGTAGAAGATATGGATCTTTCAAAAGTTAATAGTACACATGAACTTTTTTTGACATCTGCCCTATTGCCATTTCCCGGTATATACATTATGTAGTCAAAGCCATTTGGCTTATATCCCTTGTATCAGTATCCATGCCGCTATTTTTGCCTAAGACTACTGGTGCGAATAGGTTTACATGAATTCTGCTTCTGTTGGTGTTAAGTCAAGGTGAAGATGGAATGACTTGTTCACAACCCTATGAATAAGTGAAACAGATATAGACCAGCACATATACACAAAAGTTTTACATTCACGTACTAGTAAAAATTCTACACACAGAATAGTTCTATTTAATAGTAAATAATGCACATGCAAAGAAAGCTATGTGAGAAGACAAAGACAAAGAAAAACCTCAAACCTCATACCTCATACCTTCAGGAGTAAATCCGTATGTACAAGAAAATTCATTTCCCAAGTTGCTCTTTCACACGAGATGATGCTCCTATATAACGGTAGACCATGTCTCGTTGCTTGGGAGTCCAAACATAGCAACGTAATCGTATCTGGGATATTGTCGAGACTTGAATCTTCTTGTACACAGATCACCACTCCTTCAGTTATATTACTCCGGAAACCCGAAAAGCAATGAATCTATATAGTACGTAAGTTGGTAGTACCTCTTTCATCGTCTTTTCCTTACAGAAACAGGCTTCCTCCCAGTTTCAAGTCCCTGAGATTGCATCCCTGATCCAGCTACAGGATCTTTTGTCAGAGTTGATGACATTTGTTTCTGTGAAGAGCGAGGAAGCTTGGTTGCCGTTTGTTCTTGCAATTCATTACGAATTTCCTGTTTGATGCCTCTTTCTTCAGTGATACCCTCATTGTCAAATACTGTCTTCTGCCCCAAAGGATTGGTCCTGATGGCCACTTCTGTAACACCCATTGCAGAGCTTGGCATATGCAACTCATTAATCTCTGGTTTAGTTCCAGTATTCAGCTCTGAAGTCATGTGATGAACTTTACTCGATTCCTTTTCATCCTTGGAATTAAACTCGTCTCCATTTTGACCTTCTCTGGTACCATGATCATCGGTCCCATGAGAACCAGAAGGTCCAGAACGAGAGAGTTCAACAGCTGCCCTTGCGGCAGCTGCTGCATATGCAGCGGATCTGAATGCTTCTTCTGCTGCATCTGCAACATCCTTGTATTTCCTCCTTGAGTTCGGTGAACTAATTCTCTCATCCTCTATTATTCCATTATATAGTGTCTGTGTTTCATCTCCCTTCTTCACGTCAGCATGCTTTGGATTGTGATCCTCAGACTGGTTTACTTTGTTGAATTTCTCCTGCAATATACATAAAACTGGTATTCAAGCCTCATGTTCCATATAAAACAGTTTTACTCATCTCTGAAAAGGCTAGTCTTGTAGAATCCTAAGTCATCAACCATATTTCGAAATTTCTGGAGCCCTATTGGCAACATCTGAAATCTAATATGCAAATTTCAAATGCGTAGATTCTGTACCTCTGGTTTGACAAATGTGTCTTCCTCCAAATTCAGAGTGATGCCATTTTCAGAAGCTATATCCTTCAACACATTCATTTTGCTCTCCAAGGTTGGTTGCCTGGTAGATAATTTTTGTATCATCTGCATAAGAAAGGCCCTGTTAACATACTCATACGTATGTGAAAATCTCACTTAAAATAAGTTTAATATTCACGTGATCGTGAAACCTTAGGATTCACGCCGCAGTTGTTCCTAAGCTCAACAGCACGAGCAACAAATTCCTTGCCAAAACGAGCTGTGAGAACAGCGCGTAACTCGGTAAGTTCTGGAAATTCTCCACATCTTGATGATGCAAACATCAAAGATGATATTGCTTCCTTGAGTTCATCAGGACAAATACTGCACAGAGAAATAAACTGGTTGAGCATATACGGTATAGTCGAGAGAATAATGAGTAGTGAAAGAGACTTGAGAGTTTACTTCTCATGCTGAATGAGAGCGACTCTTTCGATCAAGACGTTGCAATAGCCTTCCATCATAACGAATGCGTCCAGCATATTCTGCTCCTTGATGACTAGCTCAACCTGAAAGCAATAATATGAGTGCTCGGAACCAATCAACATTTTATCACGTAGGCGCGCCTGAACAAGAGTTACGTACCCTGATGAGCGCGGAGTCATGGTGACCGAGATTAAGTAGCTGGATGACATCCAAGTGTGAAAGATTACACCTTACTTGATGCTGGTTCTTGAACACAGCGAGGCGGGAAACCGCTAGGTTAAGAAGCGCCTTGAACCTGGCTGGCTTGAAACTCTTCCCAAGCAAAGCATCAAGCTTCTTCCTCATTACTCTTGATCAAATCCGCTTTCGCTAACTCCCTACTTGTACTAATCACACTTACACTCACACTCAACAACACCAGTTCGCGGTAGATAGGAAATTGAAGAAACGTAACAATGACTAAAATACTAAGGCAAGAAGAAAGCTCACGCCGCTTGTCGACTTATCGTGATTGTGAAGAGAAAATGCTGTGTTTTCTGGGTTTGTTTAAACGATAATGGTGAAGCGTGTTTGAGGTTTGTTGCTTGGTGATGAAGATTGAAGTTGGGAGAGAAAGAGGTGGTTTCATACGAGAAAGATTGAAGAGGTCTCAACACATTACATGTATTTTGAAGATTTGATTTGGGCTTCGTTTTATGCATTAAATGGAGTAAACGCGGTTGCGTTTGGCTGTGAAGGCGCAGGACAATTCTGCTGATTCATACTTGGAGTGAATATTCAGTGATAAATATCATATGGATGAAAAGTATCTTACAGCAGACATTTTGGGAAATTATGATGGAAAATGAGAGGATTTATCTGGTTTCTTCTCGTCTGTATTTTAGTCGTAATTGTCAGCTTGAAACTTCGAGATTTTGTATTTATATGGTTATAATTGGTTTTCACGATTACATGTAATTGTTGGCAACTGGTTGTTTTGGAACTGGTTCAACGAACTAACCTTCATGCTTGATATACCATGGACGAATAAGTGATGATTCGATCCATTGTTTATGTTCATACGTAAGTGATTACTCTTTCCAGTAGTGATTACCTATCTGATTTGTTGCTAAGGTCCACATGATAGAATTAAATTTGTGATCTCATGTCACGGTTTGTTTTGATAACATATCGTAAAATCAGTTCTATCCAAAATCCAAGCTGATGATAAAAGATTCATTTAATATATATCTTAACATAAGGGAAGTATGATCAGTTCAACAAATGATGAAATGACCCAACTTGGTCATCTATGACCTAATCCTGGCTTAACCCTCTTGCAGACTGGTTGATATGTGATGAATCAAGAAAATAATGGATAGAACCAAGTAAAAATGAGCTCAAGAAATTTGCAGATCATCGAGGGCAAATAACTTTCTTTTTCAAATCTTTATGCATGAAGACGATTTTCTATTTAACATATGACGGAATGGACATGAATGTCAGGGACTGGTAAAAGAAACTGGAGTTCGCAAAGACATAATGCAATAGAAAGATATTTTGCGTCTTGACAGTAAAACAATGTTTAAGAACATATTGAGAAACTAGAAGAATATATGAACCGGAAAGCAACTATATGAAGTACATTTACACAAGTATGCCGACTTATGACAGCAAGCTTCCTAGAAGAACCAAGTACAGATACGAATGCCAGATGTTCATTATCATCTGGTTGACTGGATCGTCATATAAAGGGCAGCTACTGATCTTTTCATGGTTCGGCAGTGTTGTGGTCTTGAACCTCAAGAATCTCGACCCTTCTATTCATCCTCCTCCTGATCTTGATAGCCACATCTGACGGGCTGAATCGACCACAAACGCTTACCCTGCTATACTGTCTTTCAATGTGACTTGTTTCTACCCCTTAAATCACCAACCAAACAAGTCTCAGATTAGTGTTTTCAGCGACTAACATCGCAACTAGGGAAAAAAGTCCCACCTTTCATGCCAAGTATTGCTCGTTTTAGCTTTCTGTTGCACCCTTTACAGTCTATGGAAATCCTCATCACCATGCAACAGTACTGCAAATTTTATCATTCCCATTATTATGACAGGAAACTGCAAGTTACTATTACAACTGTAGTCGGCAGCATGAAGAACGAGGAATTTACGAAGGAAAAGCTTTTGCCTTTCCTGACATGGCGGTCGAAACAGGGGGAAAACTCGAGGTGAAGTGCAGGAAGAATTTTGAGAAAATGGACGAAATAAGAGATAGATGTCTTACCAAACTTATATTTTGGAGTTTTCGGGTAATGAGAATCCAATTCCATGAGGCGGACACAAAGAAAGGTTCAGGATTCAGTTAGGCATATATTTTGGGACGGAAAAGTATCCCCCATTAAAGTGCAGTTGCTTCTATTCCTAAAATGAAACATGTTGTGCAAGGAGTCCAAGGCATCTCTAAAGTAAAACGAGACACCAAGGATCGATCCAGGGGTCATATTCCATATGATTCAGAAGTCGGAACCCAGTTATTCAAGATCTTTTCAGTACCTGATCTCTTTTCCAGGAACCAGAACAGAAGGACAGATGAGTACCTGTTGGCGCGCAAGGTTGATTACTCAAAAGGGCACAGGACTAGTCGGACTTGGTCCTCGATCTGCTTGAAGATGAGCTAAAACCATGACACCGGGATTTCATAGAGGCAGGAGAGTTGTGCACATGATCCACAATGAGTATTATCAGAACCCAAACCTCCTGTTCTACCTTGAACCTGTAAAA
This sequence comes from Drosera capensis, assembly GCA_001925005.1. Taxonomy (NCBI): domain Eukaryota; kingdom Viridiplantae; phylum Streptophyta; class Magnoliopsida; order Caryophyllales; family Droseraceae; genus Drosera; species Drosera capensis. The sequence goes on from LIEC01006063.1 coordinate 61,220, forward strand.
GACAATCTGTATCATGAGATGCAGATTCACTGCCCAGAATTGCCTCAATTTGCCCATCAACCACATCCTCCTCCATCCCTGAAACATGAGCTAAAAGCAACAAATACATCCACTATTGCAAAAATCACTAACAGCAGCCAAGTTAGAGCACCGCCAATTGCCTACAACCAGCACGAGCTACCAGAAGAATGAAACACTCACCCAGCTGATCAACTCAGTTGGGCAAAGTATCCAGTCAGCTCATTGGCACGAGAATAAACAATTAAGGCTTGTCAATTGCCAGCCTGTTGTTGATTTGGTAAGTCAAATATCGTAATTCTTCAAGAACATCAGAGAAGCAAACCTGTTCAGCATTGACCAATCATATTTTGACACATTCAACACAGAACTGAAACTCAGAAAAGATTTGTATAGAAAAGTCAATATTCGAAAGAAAAAAAGACGCATAGAATTACCAATCTTATTAATCATATTGTACATGGCAATAAAAATGGCATCAGGATCACCTAGCAGTCAGCAAGCCGAGGACTGCTGTACAGACAAAGGCTAGGAGCTCTAAACTAAAAGGTACAATTTTACAACACGCAAAACTGCTGCCCTCCACGGGCGCTATCCAACGGTATTTGCTCAAGCGGCTACACAAGAGCACACCAATCACTACTACTACTACAGTTTTTGGGTTGTGTCAGTATCAGAATTACTAGGATGCATCAATAATTAGGCACGAGAATGTACACTAGAAAAGAAAAAACTATGACCTAGATAATGAAGATGAGGGAGATAACCTCAGAAGGCAATGGTCTCATCAAAGGGAGATCTTTGCATGTTAGATAAACCATCACTGAGACAATACCAGGCTTGTCAGGCGAGGTGCGACGGATGAATTAAAATGAGCACCCCCTATATACTTGCAGTTATCTCTATCAACTTTGAATGGCTTAAACTTATCGTCTTCTGAAGGAACCGAGAAGGTTTCAAAGTCTATTTCTGAATCTCGCTTCTCAATAATTCTTCTCTTGAAGTTGTTGCTATTGTATTTCAACTTTTGAACCTCGGCAGCAACACGCTTCCTTTTCCTGGTTGTCTTCCACCTCAGCAGCCAGAGGGAATCATCTTTCAAGAGGTCAGGAAAAGTGATCTTTTCCTTTGCAAAGACCAAATGTGACTTCCTCCAACAATCTCCTTCCTTATCGCTCAGAGAGTCTTTCGATGCATCAGTGGTAAGAACCTGCTGCTTGTTACGGACAGAACCTTGCACCTGACGTACCACATCACTCTTTGCCTCGATGCTGGTTAGAAGAGAAGATGCAAGATCTGGCCAGCCTTTAAAATAATTCCAAACGCCTCCTAACCATTCTTGAGAATGCCTTATTTCACCAGGACTGAATACCGCTTCAAGTTTCTCTCCTGCCATAGTCAAATAAAAACAATAAGTTAACAACTATATAAGCTCAAAGCAGAAGATCTACGAGAAATAAATTCTCTTAGTAAGGCACTACAGACAAGAGTAGCTCACATTAGGGCCAAGCTTGCTTTCAAATGTAAATTCAGAGAAAATAAATAAAAAATATCGGTGATTCATACCTGGGAAGTAAACCCTGATTTTTTCTCCGGACTTTTTCTCTATAACAATACCCTCCCACCAGCCATCATGCCACCATGCGTCAACAACAGCACCTACATCAATGACCCATGATACTTTTCCATCTTGCAAGGCTGTAGCAGGCCTAACAGTGGTACGACCATTGATTCGAAGGCCAAGAACATCTTGAACAGCAACCCTCGATGCAGGAACCCACTCCTGTAACAGAGAACCACTTTACTATAGTGAACTTTCGACAACTGGCATTGTAGATAATCTGCTTAATGTATCTGCAGCTAATCAACCAAAATTACATGCTAGAAATGAGTCAAGATAGTACCTCAAGGTTGCTAGTTTCATCATCTGCATCTCTGAGATCTTGATAGCGAACTTTTATCTTATCCTTGTGCTTCTTAATAATGGATGCCCTAAACCAGCATCCCCTAATGCCACTGTCCTGAGAGAGGACTTCGACTGGTTGACCAACAGCTAAATGAGAAGGCGGTCTCTCCACAAAGATCCTTTCTCTAGAAAGATTGCCAACAGAGCTCATAACATTGCCTGAATCTCTGGCAGGCACAATCTGTGGATCTTTTTTAGGCCCTTTCGACAAACGAATTCTCTTTCTTGATGTATTCACGACCCCACAAGTACTGGGATCTTCAAGCTTTAAGCAACCATCATGGAGAGGTGAATCATCTGGTAGAGGAACACTGTACATAGATCGCAATATTTCTTGGTTCCAGTAACCTTTAAGCTGGGTCATATCAAATGGTTTGAACTCATAATTGTCATACTTCCTGCGGCAGAAGAATGGATCCCACCGAGAGCGTTTAGCCAGTTGGCGGAACTTTTTGAAGTGTTCTGGACTCAGAACACATGCCAGTCCATCAATGCACTCAACACTGAGATCTTGATGACAAAGAGAAAAGAAAATCTCTCTGTCATTATAATTGTGAGGCAGATTAGTATCAATCTCATCAACTTTATGAAACCACCGTACCACAACCATGTTATTGCCTCTTGAATCTTCGTACATATCGTCCAAGTAAGCAACTAGGCGCTTATATTCTTCTCCAAGCACATAAACAAAGTCATTCACCTAAAGGACCAAAAAAAAAGCACAAATATTTAGTAAGACAAGCAACTCTAGCCATAGATGCATAACAGCACAGAGCTAGAATCCCAAGTCACTGTATCTTGCTCACTGAAATTTTCACTCCATTATGGTACAAAGATTGATAATGCTTCCGCTTCTTTTTGCATGTCCACGAAGAACCCAACCATAAGAAATCTTTCACACGGTGGTCCAGTTTATTGATTAGAGAATCCTGATCAACAACAGATCACATTCAAGAGTTGTAAGAAGGAGAAATCATTTATCAAACAATGAGGTACACAAAGTAAAGGGTCTACAGATGTAAAATGATTATTAGTTCAGCAATCTTACCTTTAGAGGGTCCTCATCCGAACGGCTAGGATCTTTTCCACTAGATTCATAACCATTTTCCCGGGAAGAGACAAGGAACGATGAATCTGCATGGAAAATAAAATAGGGTTGGCAGCAAAAAAAGGAGCTTCATAGAACAATGAGAGAAAAAATTACATGTGAAACAAGAGACATAGCCAAAACATATGACGAATAAGAAGAAAAGGCAAACATAGAATGATCTACAGATTAGGCCAGTGGAATCTACACTTAAGTGAAACAGGTAGATACAAGCACAAGGTGCAATCCAAATGAAAGGGTACAGACACAGAGTTACTCCAGAGTAACATGCAAAAAGTTAAAGCCACGCCAAAAGAAAATCTGATCTTAACCTATATATTTTGAGCGCAAAAAAGATCCATTGCTCTAAAACAGCTCTTAGAAATTATCTGACGATTCTGCAGCAATGCCATAGTCAGTGGCCAATAAGAGCATGGAAGGAGATTCCACTTTTAAGTTTTATGAATGAGCAGAAAGATGAAAACCTCAAAACAATTAATCAAATCGAAATTGGGAATAAGTCTAAAGATGCGTATCAAATATACAGAACACATTGAGCTTCTTAATTACCAAAACTAGGAATCGACTAATTAGGTTACTAAAAGTAAAGCAAAATATCAAGATAAAATTCAAAATACACAAGAAATAAGTAACTCAGAACAGATTCAAAAAAACAAGAAACACAAACCTTAAATTCCCTGTCTTGATATGCAAAACTCGCGAATGACTCATGTATTTAAAAAAAATCTATACTAACAAAACAAACATTAAGCAAAGATTAATAATAAAACTGAAAGATTAATATTACTATGTTACGGTCTTCTGTAGAGTTTTCAGAGCTGCGTTTCATTTCTAGGCACATACAAGTAGCTAGATCTAACAGCACTTCAGGAAATCTATAATAGACAAACAAACACAAGACCATAACACAGTGGCGATCAAATCAAATGAAACACATCATCAAGATGTGATTTCCTGTGAAGTGTGCGCTAACAAGTCCCAATTCTAATATTAAATGAGGAGCCAAATCCAAACCGATTCAGCAATCCCTTATTCGCTCCAGTACTTCAAGCATTTCAAGCAGTAGAGACCAATGTCAATCACACAAAAATTTGCCGAGAACATAATACAGGGGTCATTCTTCGAAGGGTATAAAATACAACGATGGAGAAAGACTGGGTAGATCCCAAACAACACAACAACCAGACAAATGAACCATGGCCACAACTCGACCAACCACCGAAGAACTGTGGATCCATAACTTCAACAGCTGCACATGCCTTCATATTTTTCATCTTTCATTGAATACATGTATCAATCACTTGTCATACAACCTATGAATAAAGAGTACTAACACGATTGGAAAAACAACTCTCGCCAAAGAAACAGATCCAAATACAAAATTCGATCTAACCCATCTGCAGAATACAAGCGAGTGCAAAAATACTAATGATAAACCAAAGAAACTGATCCAAATATAAACTTCTGAAACAGATCGGTCATATTGAGAAACAGATCAATTTTAAAAACCAAGTATGCCAAACAGATCCCTGGGGGTGTCGAAATTGAGTTAAAGCCTCGGATGATGCAAGTGAGAAACAAAAAATGATTAGATCCACAGGAAAACAGAGACGAAAAGCGCAGAAACCTCATCCAAATCTGAGCATCTGAGCATCTGAGCCCTTGAGCGTGAATTGACGGGAATTTAGGGATCAACAACAAAAACGCAGATTAGATTCCAAGCTTCAATTATCAGCGTAAGAACACAAAAACCACAGAATTCCATCAGAAATCACAAAGTAAAAAGAGAGAGACAACCCAGAAGAAGACCGTGACGAAGAACCAAACTGTTGCCAACACAAAAAAAATCTTCATCAAAACAAATCCGGAGACCAGAGATCTAGAAGAAAACAAAACCAAAAACGAAGAAAACCTATTCTAAAACAGGTTATAAGTAACACGACCCCGTGAAAACATAGAACTAATTGAAATTCTCGAGACCACGCCAAACACGCAGATTCGAACCCCCGTGATTCGAATAACATAAAACACCACAAAACCCACAAGATCCTCTCAGAAACCCTAGAAATGAGTGGACACAGAAAAGGATAACGAAAAAAAAACTTCATCAAAACATATCTTCTTTCAAAACCATCTCATAATCATACGAAAACACTCTAGATTAGAACAATTTCCCCCATAAAAAAAAAAGAACCTCAACATAAAACCCAATTTACCTGGAAAGATTAAGTTGAACCAGTCGATGACATCCCTTCTGGTTTTCAACCTTGGCAACATCGACGCCGAGCCACACAGATCAAGCACAACCCCATCTTCTTGATTCACAAATTGATACACCATGTGCCGCAAGCTCTTCTCTTTCCCCACTACCACCACCACAAGATCCGATCCAGCGCCGCCGCCGCCGCCGCCGCCACCAAAACCCTTCCTCTTCAAACAATAGTGAACCACTCTTTTCCCCTTCTCATTCGAGACCACCACCTCTTCCCATCCCACAAACCCCAACCGCGCCGCCGCCGTCACCGGGCAAAATTCCATGAAACCCACCTTGAATTACTCGAAATCGAGCAGGATTTTGATCGAAATCGAATACCCAGAAACTGAATTCGAAGAAAGATTGAATTTTTACGATCAATTGGTTGAACTTTGAACGGAATTGGGAGGTTAGAGAAGGGGAGAATTGGGAGACGTGTGAGGTGGGTGAGTACACAAAAGAAGGTGAGAGGGAGAGTGAAGATGGAAAAGGGGCAAGCTGAAACGCATCAATGGAGAGTGGGGGGAGATTTTAGGGTTTGAGGGGGGGGATTGAGATCGACGGTGGAGATTGAAGGGAGTACTTATATGATGAGATTGGGGAAGATGCGGGGGAAAGTTCGTGCTGGGGATTGAGGTGGTGTGAAATGACGAGTCTGCCCCCGAGGGGTGGTTCGTCGAGGAGAATACGCATCACGCGTTTGATATCGTTATTTTTTTATTTTAATTTTAATTTTATTTTCATTTTTTTCTGTTCTTTTTTTTAAGAGATGGAAAATGAGAAAAATGGAGGAATATGAAGAAAAAAGGAAAATGACAAATTAAAAGGTCGGCCAATAGAAGAAGAGCGTCGTGCAAATTGGCCAACTAGTGGAGTCCTTGCCGTAGCTTTCAGAGGTGGGCCCAGCGGCTGGCCCGGCCCAGTGATACATCGTTTTGGCTTGAGATCTAGCTGTCAGATAATATCGTTTTTATTACCGATTCAAAAGCAATCTAAGGAGAAACATTACTCCCATCATTAACAATTCAGAATTTGCAGTTAGGATCAGTTGTTCCTTTATCATTAGGATTTCAAAAACATAGGATGATTATTGTCAAGTCAATTTTTTCTATTGTTTAAGATCGTACATTCATAAAAAAAAATTGAATAAATTATTCATCTCTCAAGACGTTTTGACAATATCAAAACATATCTTAAAAATATTAATTTCATATTAAAATCATTCCAATCTTAGAGATAATGAAGTTTGCTAAGATACAATAATATTGAGATGGTTTACCAAGTCATTATTTGTAAAAGAAAATCAAATACGGAGTATCATGCATATTCACTTCTAATATTTGTCTTAATTATCTTTTCAAAAAAAATTTGGTCTTAATTACTGAAACCCAAAACTTAGACCTTTTTAATTCCATAGACTATCTCTTCAAAAAAAATAATTCCATAGGCTTCTTTTTCTTATCTTTTCTTTTTTCTTATCTTATCTTTTCATTATCTTTTTCTTGTTTTTTTTAAAATGAACTCCATAGGGTGCGCTTTGATCATAGATATCATGCAACCATCGAATATACAGTGTAGACACTTCACAAGAATAGCAAGGTGAGGTGATACACTAGACCTCTGCAAAGCGCTTGTATTGTCATATATTGTTGTGTAAGAGCACGGTGTTTTACCAGAGTAGAGTTCGAATGAGCAAGGATATTACCTGTAGTAGTAACTCGGACTCGCGCTAACATCATGTGCTGCCTCTTTCTGTTCATTGAGCAGCTGTGTTGCCTGATTGTTTTGTAAGAGAGAATGCTCCAGGTCAGTGAACGTACAGCTTGAAGCGGCAACAGATGCATAATTGCTGTTTCAAAGGGAGATTCTAAGCGGGACGGAACCATGAAAAAAAAAAAAAAAAAGTACATAGAATTTATACGCTACAATTCCTTAACCTGTTTTTTTGGATATAATATTAAAATTTTATTTATTTTAACTTTTTAAAAATAATTCTATATAATTTTTTAATTTTATAATCTTTACAATTTTATTCACTTTGGATAATTTTATATTGAATATAATATATATAACTATTTATTTATTATAACAAAATAAAAACAAATACTCCTCAATATTGTCATAAGCAATTTTTATTTTTTTCAAACCTAAATAATCAGTATTTCTTTTTTCTTTTTTTGATGAAAAAATATTTAAAAAAAATATGATCATTAACCAATAAATTTCAATGTTAGAAAAAAGAGAAAAAACTAATCAAATGCTTGAATTTCACTTACTCTTAAAACTAAATAGTTTCACCGTAAATTTTCGTGTACTAACACATTAAAATGATAAATGAGACAAATGATGAGTTATATATATATATATATCAATGGACAAATGAAGTGTCATTCTAAATCAAATAGATGAACAAATAAAAGAAAAAATGAAAAATCATTGTAAATTAATGGAACAAATGAAAGAAAAAATGAAAAACCATTGTAAATTAATTAGGTTATATGTAACAATAAATATGTAGTATTATAATTAATATAGGAGTAAACCAAAACTTTGGTTTATTTGATACCAAGAAAAACTAAATTAGCTTTATATATATAAATAGATAAATAGATGAGCCATGTCAAGCAAGCCAAAGCCATCTTTGCTTCTCAGAGGTTGCATAGCAGGATCAAGACGCAACTAGCCCTGAATTTCGAACTACACTTTCACTTTCCAAGCATCTATCGAAGATATCTGCTATCTCATCAATGAACAATATAATGGGACACATAGGTCGTCATGTATTTTTCTTCATCCTATTCTTCAGTGTTTGATTTTCCAAATGTACAATCACAAGTTCACAACATTTGTAAGGAGACTTCTATACAATAATGAGGGCGTGAAAAGAAGTTGATATATGAACCAGAAGAAAAGGACTCGCCTGTTTCATGCAGATCGAGCAGAAGCTAATCCATTGATGGCCGGACATACATCCCTTATCTACTCATGTATGATAAGGTTCGTGTACTTGAACTTCTGTCGCGGAAGTTGCCTCTCTAGACGAGCAGAACAAGTGGCATATCAGATTCCATAATGTCGATGCAGCAGATTTTAGGTATTGCAGGAAACAAAGCTACAAATTGATGAGGCAAAGCTATAATAAAGCAAGAACATACTTAAACCAAAATCCACATACGCAGTCGAGCTTCATGAGAGCTTACCAAGTCGTTTCTTATATATTCCAGCACACCCTGAAGTGTGGAGTACATCCGTCCTTGGCGCTGCTGCAGTCAGCAAGAAAAAAAACCTGGAAGAGATGTGCCAGAAGTGAGACTAATATAGCAACTTTTGTTGTACCAGGAAATAATACAATGGAAACAAACAAGTGAAACACCACAAAATGTGAATCGTATAGCCATGGCAACAGCAAGTAATCAAAAGATATAAACGCACCAAGGTACTCTACAGAATAAGCAAAGCAATGGTTTTCAGAACATCTTCATAATATGGTGTGGCACTTTCTCAATGTTAACAGCGGTCAAATTGTTACGGCATTGATCACCAGAAAGCATACAGTCCACCCTCAAACATTTCAAGCGACACTGCAGTACCCAATATACTCGCTCTCACCTAAATGTGGTTGATCATCTCGATTCCCTCAACCATCTCAATTCCCTTAGCATCACGGCTTTCATGCACAACCACGCTGAAATTTTACGTCAACCAAAACCAATTTCTCGATGTTCATAAAAAAGCCTTATACACACTCAGCATCACACGGCAAGCAAATTAATGTGAACAGAAATATCAAACACTAAACCATTACATACCACACCACTCCCACACCTGAAACAGCAACAAATTCTGATTCAATCGATTAACATCACATAATAATCATCCAAACACCAAATACACACAAACCAAATCTGCAATCAACCCTGGAAAAGTCACCCATTCAATCAGTCAATTGAATGCTACGGATCAGTATCAATAACAAGTAAATGCAGTGGATCATGTGATCAATTGATAGAGATAAGATCTCATAAAAGAACGAATTCATCAATCAATTAATGCTCGGAATTCAACCTAGTTGTTTCTTTGAACTCCGATCGGGTTGAAACTTCGATGATCTGCTCCTGCCGAGAATCTTTCTCTAATCGCGGATGATAAAGAGGATGATGCATTGTTTAAGCCAATCAGCGAGATTGAAGGATTCGGAGACGGCGGCTTGACCGGAAGATTCATCGCGGGATCAAAGTGAAACCCTCGTTTACGCTAACGTGTTTGTTTGGTTTACCCTTGTTTGGTTGATGTGTGTATAGATGGTTCCAAAATTACCATAGATAACAAAATTGACTTCCATTTTGTTGTAAGGAGACCTGTAATATTTTATGTTGATATTTGTAAACCTCCGAAACATATAACTCAACGATATCAAATTCATAAATTCAAAAATTAGAGTGAAAAAAGATTAGTATATTTGTTTGAATGACATGAAAATTGAATGATTTTTTTTTCTTTTTCATGATATCCTTGTAAAACTTGATTATTTTAAGATTAATTTGATTTGATTCTATATCCTCGATCAAAGATATTGTTGAAAATCATTTTTATACTTTATGATCTATTTCGTGATTAATTTAAGTATTCTTATTAAAAAATGATCTAAAAAAATACACAACAACTTCATATTCAACCGTCCTTGTAATTTCACTCGAATAGTCAAATTTAACACGAAAAGCACAAACATTGGACTCATTTAAAACATTTCAATAAACTTCCACCCAAAAATTTCGGTCAACTCTCAAAATGCTGTGCAAAAAGCGTTCAACAAAAAACTCAATGCACTCCCAAAAAGGACACGTAACCTGCTATAGCCGGTAACTCACACCCCACCTATATATGTCCCCATTTCACACGCCTCGACCGTTGATTTCAACCACCAAATCAGAAAACGATCAAACTCACCCGAGCTAAACCTCGTGCATAGGAACCATGTCGAGCCAGCTGAAAGCGAAGCAGATAGCCGACTCATCAAAGCTGATCGCCCTCGGATTCCTGGAATCACTTGTGGGATTAGCGTATATATGTGCTAAGCAGTCACGTCTAGCCAAGAGGAAGCTGAGGAAGGCGTGTACTAAGCGGCTTATGCATTATAAGTCGTTAAGGAACAGCGAGGATGATGCCCCGCCCATCTGGCAACGGACGATCCTGATGGGGGATAAGTGTCAGCCGGTGGATTTCTCGGGGGTTATAAATAGCCGTGAAGGCGGTCGAGAGGGCGGAGCTGAGCCCAGGTTGCCGGATAAGCGGGGTGTCTCCGGGGTTCCGAGCGGGAGGTTGTATTATTCGTCTGATTGAGATTAATTGAAGTCCGAGATCGATTAACGGGAGGTTAATTATATGTTGTTGATTAAACTGATCTTTATGATGAGACTCAATTTTATGATCATTAAAGAATAAAAATAATTACGAGTCGTGTTCTGTTTTCTTTGTTATGTGATTTCGATTGGGATTAATGTGGAGAGCTGGTTGTGAAGTCTCCCTGATCCAATTGATTATAAGATCACCGTGTTTAGTGTTTGTGTTTAATTCAATAAGTTAGTCGATGCTTTTTTGTAGTTGAAGTCATGCTTTGTGGATCATCTGCTTTTTCTCTTTTATTATTGGATTTGTTGATGAATAGAACCTTATCGTTCAACACAACCTTTCATTTTTTCACTTTTTGAATATTTTGCTGTAGGAGTTGGTTTACAATATACAAGTGCGAATGGAACTCGTGCTAGATGTGATACCCACAGTAAATAGCTAGAGTGGTAGAAAGATGTTTATCGGTGCTACAAAGTCAAATACTTTCTAGCATCGATCGCGAGTATCCTGTAGTGGATGCAATGTATTTGAACACGACGTCATCGAAAGAAAAAAAAGTACTCTATCTATATGATTAATTAAATTAATGAATGTGACGCCTACGAAATATTAGAGATCACTCAATTAAAATTTTATCACGATAAATATTATCAACAATAATCATCACCTGTTCTCCTTGTATATATCATGGCATTCATTTTGTTGACATATCGAATTGCCCTTGTAAAGAGTGATAGGCTGATAGATATCGATGTGTTGGTAACAGATAATCAAATCTATATTGATCATCATTTTGCAATACACATAACTTTTCGCAACATTAGGCTACAAGTTGTCTTATTCTTCCATCCCAATGTTTATTTTCCTCGTCCATAAAATCATACATAGCTACCGATCCTCTGAGTTTTATTTAAAAAAACATATGCTCTAAATCACTTGGTCCAACGTAATCGTTGCCAGTTTGTGTTAACATATTCGTCACGTTTTGACGTTTTATTTGGAAAATGTTTGTATCGACATTAGATTTGACGTGCATACTCATTCGTGGTTGGTTGGACCGCGACCACACATAGAGTACTCGATTATATGAAGGTACTAGCTAGCAAATAATACTGAGGTCACGCCAATGGGCTGGTCCAGTGCTTGGCCCAAATCATAGGGGGCCGATCCCAAAAACTTGTTTGAATTCGAACTCGTGATCAACTCAATTCAAGATCTGAATCTAGCATGGGGACCATTGGCCCAATTCTATGGAGACTTCTTTTCCTTATTTTTTTTTTTTCCAATTTCATGAAAGGAGATGATAATACTATATCGAAACAAAGTCCCTTTTGGGTAAAAGATGAAAAGGAAAGAATAAGAATTAGCCGACAAAAACGTATAATGCGGGATAGATAATGACATGAAGTACGAATGAGATGTGGAGAGCAAGGTAGTGTAGAATGTTTGAGAATTAATTAATATCGAGTTTTATCTTTTATCAAAAATAAAAATAACACATTGGAATTCTATCGAAGATAAATTTCTATTTGATTTATCTTGCAAGCATGTAACAAATTTGATTTAAACTTCATGTGATCGGTTTAATAATCATTATCCTAAAGTTGATTTCAATGTCTGTATGTCACGGAAGTCCTCGAATCGGAATGGTGAGGACTGAGGAGACGGGATGGGGCAAAATCAATTCATCGGCTGCACCGTGGCAGAGGTGACAAAGAGGAAACATATGAATCTTGTGCAAACATTTATTATACATAGTTTAGTTAACGAGACTATTGGCCCATCGGACAAAGTTTTACTTGGAAGTTTGAACTGATGAATGTTGTTAACAAAACTTACGTCTAGTTCCCATAGTATATATAATCGATTGATTTGATATATGGATTTATCCATATATTGAATTTGATAAAAAAAAAATATTTGTCTTTTAATAATAAGATTTATTGTTATAATTATGATAAAAAAAAACAACAAAAGCAGTATAGTTTAAGTTGGGAAATGATCTATATCTAAGTTGAGTGTGTTAGGTTAACGTTACAACATTCATGAATCGTTCATGGAAAAATCGTGGACGATTTTGTGGGTTCACCGTTCTAATTGATCACTCTCCTCTTCCCAAACGACGAATTCAAGGTGTCCCATCGTTGTTTTTTTTTATATCAAAAACACCGATAGATTCATTCCGATTTCTGATAAAGACTAAGCACGATAAGCTCGAAACTGCAGTTTCCAGTTTTCATATGATACCTATGCCACTAACTCCACTAGTCTAGCCTCTTAACTTCATCATACATGCACAATGACATATTCATGTACCAAATTCATTCATTCATTAATCAAAATGATTACGATATACATGCCGATGCGATATTGCAAAAACAATGCACGAATCAATCGTTCCCTAACCAATAGAACACTTGCTTTCGATCGAAAACCGCCACGAATTATTATCCATATAGGCAGCATGGTAGATTAGTACATAGAGCAGAGAATATAATAATGCGCCCAAAAAATGGAGGAAGCGGAGGCATGGCAGCGGCGCATCATTGATCGAAGCGGCGGATTTTTGGGATTTATCGCACAACGGGATTCGCTCGCAGATGAAAATCGCAATCGACGACGTCACGCCTTTCTCGTGTCCAATGTAAGTGCTCCGTTCCGTTGTATTCGATTTCCCGTGACGGAGGAGACAAATTTATTATCCTTTGCTCTGATTTATATGCGGCGACGGCGGCGGCAGGCGGTGATCGCCTCTAATTGGCGGAGACCGCCGGTGATCCCTCACGAAAAACATTAGAAAAATTAACATGCTCAATCTCCGAGTGATAAAAAAAAGTAAAGTTTGTTTTTCTGAGAATTGGTTAACAATGTATGAGATAAATTTGGATCGATTCCTATCTTCTAGGTCGGATTGATATGAAGATTAGAAATGCCTTAATCAAATTAACATGATAATAGAATCGACATGATTTAAGATCATCAATTTGAATGCATATTTCATTTATCATCACTTGTAATGTGATGTTTCAACAATGAAAGAGTGTTCTTTTTTCTTTTGTCGTTAATTCAAAATCTTTAATAGAATTGGTTTTTTGATAAGTATGTAAATTTGAGAAATTTCTCGATAATTATCTTTATTCGATCTCAAAGTTCCATGGTTTTAAGAATACAACACTTATGCCCAGCTCACTGTCGTCTTTGATTCTGTGTCTTGTATACAGCGCCTTCTGTGAAGTTCGGAGTCGGAGGAATGAAGAAAATATTCCGCAAAGGATTTTCCTGTGTTAGCTAAAAGGATGGATCATCCTTTACTAGATGTAAGTGCTATACTACACTTTTATACACATGAATTATCACAAGTCATGCTTTTGGAGAGGTGCGTGTACCTCAAAACATGTGTTATTCACGGGTTCATTTCTTTTATGTTGTACCACTTGCGTTCATCATATGCACACTCAACACTCAATATAACTAAAGATCGAAGAGTATAAAGTTTAAATGTACACCAGTTGTCACAATATTCTAAAAATGGGCAGCGTATGAGTTGTAAAAGGTCAGTGTTTGTCTAAGACGCAGTACAACTCAGTCACTAGAAAGCAAAACAACTTTATGTGAATGTATTGTACGTTAGCAATAGTTGTAATCAGGTCACACATTTTTCAACAGTATCCAATGCATCCTGTGGTCACTAAAATAAAGTTATCTAAATGATTAAACTACAAGTTCGAAAAATCCCACATGGCTTATCCTCTTGCAAATCAAAGTTTTTTTGTCCATCATCAATCACATGCACAAATGTTGTCGTCTGGTATATGCTCACATGTTCCCATATCTAGTCCTTTTTGTCTAATTGTCTTTACTTATAAACCCCTTGATATGTGCATTTTATATCATAATCTATATTATCCAAGAATCCAAGAATAATTACTCAGTATTATCTTACTACGTCAGTATGAAGGATAAAATTTCCCATACAACTCTTCAATCGATATTACTGATACCGTTTACAATGACATCACTTGACCTACATATATAATATACATCATAAGTGTATATAGATAGTTAGATACACGTAAGTTCAAGTGAGATTAAAGAGAAAACAAAGTGAAGCGATTCTATCAACAAAGGCAGTGACAAAATCATTCCCATTTCACCCTCATTGCCCTTTTGGCTTCCATTATTGTTTTTATTAATACCCAAAATGAGAACCAAAAGCCAAGCCAAAGCTGAACACAGTGAGCCAAGCACAAAGAGGCCTCAAAGGGCCTGTCATTCACTCCACATTCTCTTCCTGTCATATTCACTGTGAAAATGTCACCTCTTTTCTCATTACTTTTGTGCTTTGTTCTCCTTTTCACACTTGCAGCTTCTTCAGCTTCATCTAGCACCAAGCCAGCTCCTGCAAAGATTGGCAAAGGCTATCGTTTGGTGTCCGTTGAAGAAATCAGTGATGGTGGCTTTGTGGGTTTGTTGCAAGTGAAGAAAAGGAGCAGCATCTATGGCTCTGATATTACCAACTTGAGACTCTTTGTCAAGTAAGCTTGAACACATCTTGGGTTCTCATATGACTCTATCACGCCACCATTGCATAAAATAAAAAGCATAACTTATGAAGTCAAAGGTTGAATAATGCATCTGTTCTGTTTCTTGGAAATCTTTTGATAAGACACCATTAACACGCGGGTCCTTTTGTTTCAAGCTAGAGTTAAGATTCTTCTGGTCACTAGTTCAAAGTCTTGTTTCAAATGAATCATAAATAATCCATCTTATTTAATTGTCTCAAAATTTGTTAACTTTGTGTTTGCAGGCATGAGACAGAGGATCGTTTGAGGGTGCACATAACAGATGCAGAGAAATCCAGGTGGGAAGTTCCATACACTCTTTTACCCAGAGAGGAGCCACCACCAGTGAAGCAAAACTTCATAAACTCAAGAAATCTCTCCCTTTTAGCCTCCAAAATCTCAGGAAATGAGCTCATTTTCAGCTTCACAGCAGATCCATTCAGCTTCTCAGTCAAGAGAAAATCAGATGGGCAAACCTTGTTTGACACTCTCTCATCTGGGTCAGACCCATATAACAATCTGGTATTCAAAGATCAGTACATTGAGGTATCTACCAAGCTGCCCACTGATGCATCCTTATATGGACTTGGAGAGAACACACAGCCCCATGGGATTAAACTCTACCCTAATGACCCCTACACTCTTTGGACAACAGATCAATCTGCTATTAATCTGAATATGGATCTGTATGGGTCACATCCTGTTTACATGGATCTGAGGAATGTGGGTGGGGTGCCATCTGCTCATGGAGTTCTGTTGTTGAACAGCAATGGCATGGATGTGTTCTACAGGGGGAGTTCATTGACATATAAGGTCATTGGGGGTGTTTTGGACTTTTACTTCTTTTCAGGTCCTTCGCCTCTTGATGTTGTGAATCAGTATACCAGCTTGATTGGAAGGCCTGCTCCCATGCCTTACTGGGCTTTTGGTATGTTTCAAGTTTTCTCCTGCTTTTTTATCATTGTTTTGTCGTTTTAATCATTGAGATTAGTGATAATTATCCTCGTGATTTACATTGATCTGCGTGATAGTTTAAAGCTTCGCGACACTGGTATTAATATAAGTGACTGTTGGTACCTGAGAGTTCTGATAGTTCTGCATCATTGGTCAAAAATAAATTCCCTGTCTTGCAATATAGCATGGGACTGTGAGAGAGCAATGATAATAGTATATGTTACTTCCTTGATTGATGACTGACCAGTTGGTACCATAATGTCGAGTCCATGAAGCATGTGGTTATATATAATTGTTTTCCTGTATACAAGTTACAAGGTTTGAGGTGGATTAAGTTTCGAATGATACTAGTCGTATCAGGAATGAGAGACGGAGTTTTGCCCATAATCTTATCTAGTAGAGTTTCGAGGCTGTTATGTCGAGATTTCTTGTGGTGACCAGCATGTTCTTGACATAAGTATTTAACCAACAAATCAAAACTCGTCTATTTGAAAAAGGATAGAAGCGGTCTTGCGCCGGACGGTGTCAGTTGTCGGTGGCGGCGGCAGTGTCATGGGGTTGAGGAGGGAGTAGAAGCAAGAAAGAGGCATAAAAGATAGAAGGAAATGATTCATCATCGTATTCCAGGGCCTCTATGCTGTAGAATGGTTCCCCCCAAGAGATGCATATTGGCTTCTGTTTACGTCTCTTTCAGCCTTAAATTTATTACACTTGTATTTGGTGGGGTTTACTTGCTTATAAAGAGTACTAGGTATTCCATATGGGAATACACAAAGTCTTTGAAGTACTAAAACTACAGCACTTCCTTTAGTAGCTTTGTGCCAAAGAGTGTAATGACACTCAACAACCATCTTCAATGCTATACACTGTTTGGGCCTTTTAGCTTTGTTCCCTCTATTATGTTTCGGTTATTGGTTTACGTAGTTGCTGCTCTTCATTTACTCCTGCCATATTTAGGCTTTGAGGTGGGGTGTCTTGCATTTGACCATTTGGTAGAGTTGATTGGTCGTCTCACTCAGGGGATTGCATGATCATATCCAGATTACTAGAGTTTTTTGGAGTTCTGATTGGGTTTATAATGTTTCTGTTGAGTTTTTGGTGGATATGATAGGGACTTCAACCAATATTGAGACAAGCTAGGATGATTTTAGTAGAAGGTACGCTATAAGTCATGCTGAAGGTGGGCCTTTGGGAATGTCAGGGCAACACGGCTCTTACTATGAGTTTAAACATAAAACGACCGTTCGAAATGGTGTTGCATGATTGTTTTCATTGTGTGCGCGAGTTCGTTTCATCTCATCCTACATCATATGTTATATGCAAGTTCTATTGCAATTGAAAAATATTTTGTTTAACCATACGCAGTCGGATGATATGGAATTTCGATATTGCAGGGTTTCACCAGTGCAGATGGGGTTACCATAACCTTTCGGTTGTTGAAGGTGTTGTTGAGGGTTATAAAAATGCCAAAATTCCGCTCGACGTGATCTGGAACGATGATGATCACATGGATGGACACAAGGACTTCACCCTCAACCCTGTCAGCTATCCACGCCCAAAACTGTTGGAGTTCCTTGAGATGGTTCACGACCGAGGCATGCACTATGTAGTCCTTATTGATCCTGGGATTGCTGTAAACTCCAGCTATGGTGTGTACCAAAGAGGCCTGGCAGATGATGTATTCATCAAGTATCACGGTGAGCCATATCTGGCTCAGGTTTGGCCTGGAGCCGTGAACTTCCCCGACTACCTTAACCCAAAAACTGTGGATTGGTGGGTGGATGAAGTTCGTAGGTTTCATGATCTTGTCCCGGTCGATGGATTGTGGATTGATATGAACGAAGCCTCGAATTTCTGTTCTGGGTTGTGCAAACTTCCTGAGGGCAAACAGTGTCCCACAGGGACTGGACCAGGTTGGATCTGCTGCTTGGACTGCAAGAATATCACCAACACAAGGTGGGATGATCCGCCTTACAAGATTAATGCATCAGGAGCTAGTGTGCCCATTGGGTTCAAAACCATAGCCACCAGCGCAGAACACTATAATGGTGTCCTAGAGTATGATGCTCACAGCCTTTACGGTTTATCAGAGACTGTCGCGACCCACAAGGGCCTTCTAGCGATCAAGGGCGAGCGACCTTTCATACTAACACGTTCCACATTTGTTGGCACTGGCCACTATGCTGCTCATTGGACAGGAGACAATCAGGGTACTTTCAATAATCTCAAGTATTCAATTTCCACAATGTTAAACTTCGGTATCTTCGGAGTTCCAATGGTGGGTGCTGACATATGCGGTTTCTATCCGCAACCCACAGAGGAACTCTGCAATCGTTGGATAGAGGTCGGGGCATTTTATCCTTTCTCGAGGGATCATGCTAACTACTATTCTCCAAGACAGGAATTGTATGTTTGGGACACAGTGGCCGAGTCTGCACGTAACGCATTGGGTTTGAGGTATAAGCTCCTTCCGTATTATTACACGTTGAGCTATGAGGCTCACACGACTGGTGCCCCAATTGCTAGGCCGCTATTTTTCACATTCACCAATTACCCAGAATCTTATGCAGTTAGCACACAGTTTTTGATTGGTAGCAGCATCATGGTGTCTCCTGTTCTTGAACAAGGGGCTACGAACGTAACTGCTCTCTTTCCCCCGGGATCATGGTATAGTTTGTTTGACATGTCACAAGGGATCACATCAAAGGAAGGGAAGTATGTGACGCTAGACACGCCGTTGAATGCAGTGAACGTGCATGTTTATCAGAATGCTATTATACCAATGCAGCAAGGAGGGTTGACTTCTAAAGAGGCGAGGGCGACTCCTTATTCCCTTGTGGTCACCTTCCCAGCCGGGGAGAGCAAAGGAGAAGCCAGGGGCAATCTGTTTGTCGATCAGGATGAGCTCCCAGAGATGAAGCTTGGAGGTGGCACAGCATCATATGTGGAGTTCTATGCTACTGTCAGTGAGGGTCTGGTGAAAGTGTGGTCGGATGTTCAATTGGGCGAGTTTGCCTTGAGCAAAGGTTGGACTATTGATAAGGTTTCGGTCCTTGGAGTAGGTGGGACAGCAGGTGCTATCGAGGTTGAGGTCGAAGGAGTTCCATTGGTGAATGTCTCTAGTGTAACGACGTCGTCATTTGAACAGACACACACTGATGGTTTACAGGGAGTCCGCGAGCAAAAGAGCGTGATGGTTGAGGTCAGAGGATTGGCCTTGCCTGTCGGGAAGAAGTTCGTGTTATCCTGGAGAATGGGTGTCGAAGGTTAAACAGAAGATTTTCTTGCTGCGTCTGCTTTTAAGACCAATTGCCTTTTAGTTCTTCGTATCAGAGGTAAAGTTGTATGTTTCGATGTTTCGAGTCGGCTATATAATGTGATGACTGAAGACATAATTATCCTGCCAAGACAAGGAGATTAGGGATTCAGCGACAATAATGCTGTCACAGGTTTCCATTCTTATAAAGTCCTAATTCACCATCTGTTATGCATTCTTCATGTTTTCTCTATGCATGCCCTTGCATTCATCAAGAGACCAGATCTCTTGTGCTTGGTCTTTTTAGATTGTGCTCGAGCATCCATATGCTCTTTCCCTTTGGAGCTTTGATCGGTTTCGTTTTGTTGATATCGTGCTTCGTAATTTGTCTGCCATGACTGTTAGGAGAGCATAAACCATCCCAACTTACTCTCCAAAATAAGATGTCTGCCTAATTGAGACTGCAGATTTGATGTCTTCCTCGCATCTCTTGGCTTTGTTTCTCATCTTGAAATAGATATTAAGCGACGTTTCGATACGAAGAACTTGACCTGATAGTGAGCTTGATCATAGTGCATGAAATCTTGTGTCCTTTTCTAGTCAGAATTGGTCTTAAATGTTACTACAGAGATTGTGGAAATTCAGTTCGGGTGGATACTCTTTTCAATGCTAGTCCAGTATGGAATTTCAGTCGTATACGCTTGTTGTTCCAAGACTGCTGTTCTTGAATGTTGATTGTGCATTTGTCATTACTATGATACGTAAAGGAAGTGGACACAATCAGTATCGCTGTCCACAATAAGTAGGGAAGATATTAATGGAACTCCTAATCTTTTATCATAGCTCACTCTGATATCAGGTGGAGAAGATTGAAAGCCATGATCTATTTATATATTAACTCTATTGAAAGTTCAAATGGTATATTTTAACATGTAGAAATATATATTTCTTTCTTAAAACCAATTAATAATAAGGGGAAAGGTTCATCATATATTTATATTTGTTACATATTTTATATAAATTTTGATGTGAATTTAATATCTTTAACATACAGAAAAATCAATTCAATTAAAAATCCGAATCATAATAAAAAAAACCACTGACAGTGTTAAGTGTTGTTCCTTTCTCGTATCGTGTCTCAATATAATTCTTGTGCACGTAATTTTCTCGGCTTTTTTATTACGATCGTGTGATTGGTCGATTAGTCGTGTTGATTGAGTGGAGATTTGGAAAATCAGAAGAATATTCAAACAAGGCCGCCCAAATCGATTAGTCGTAACTTGGGAAAAGAGGAGGAAAAGTATCTGAGAGGAGACTTGCACCTAACTTGTAATGTTGAATACAAATATTCTTTATCCAGTGTATATATGTGCCACTGGGCAGTGTAGGAGGTCGGTCTTCTGAGCAAAAATAAAATCATTTGTATCAACTGATTGATTTGATTATTACGCGTGAGATACAGTACTTTTTTCATTTAAATTAATTAAAATATTTTAATTCAGAATTTATACGAGGATAGAATTTGTGTAGATTTTGATAAAAATAAATATTTTTTAGATGATAATAGAATTTATTATAATAATTATGAAAGAAATTAATAGATATATTATAAAAAAAATTGATTTGATATTTATTTATAATAAAATAATTGTAATACTGTTCTGTCCGGCGAGTAAATGATGATCTCAACACAATTACAGGAGTATCCCTTATTTTGATGAACCAATAAGTGTCTTGTTTTTTTTAAAGAATTTGTTTATTGATAAATGTTTTATTATTAAGCATATAAATAAGGAATTTCATATTTGTTGAGGACATCATAAAATAATTGTTTTATCATGTATTTATATAACAAGGATAAGATTGTGTTATTTTATTTTTCTCACATCCTAGTTTTGAGGACATTTGTTGATGACTATCCAATATAAACCAAATAATAAAATGATTCATAATAACAAAAAAAACCTTCAGCAATAATATATTTTTACGTGGGCAAAAACCCTTTTTCAAAAAAAAAAAAGGCAGTAAATGTTTTGTTGGAGTCAATTTCCAACCCGGTTTGGATGACCCACCGAGTGCGTGAAATGGGCGCAAAACGTGCGATCTGTTTTCCGTTTTGGCGCCAAAATAGCACAGTTCTCGATGCAGCGTTGTCTCCACGTGAGCAGTTTTTGGCGGGAAGGTGCACTCTACCATGAGCACAACGTGCTTTGATGTCCAACGCAACAAAATGTGTGAACCTCAATAACAAATCGACCATTTCCATTTTTGTTTAAGAAGATCTATAGTAATTGACCTCTGTTTTCATGGGATTTTTTAAACTATCATCATACCAAATTAATTGCATCATTTAGATACATAAATGAAAAAGTTATTTCAACGGAGTTACAAAACAATATTTTCTTTAATTTTATCCTGAAATATTAAAAATAATTTAACTTATATATTATAATCTTGAGTCAACGAAATTTTCAAAATATATCATTCAATATCAAAATACATGTTAAATAATACAGTTATTATGTATTGTTGTAATATTTATGCAACAAAAGGATGACCTTTTTTGTTGATAAGTTTTAATAGAGTAATGTATTTAATTAGTTAAAAAAATCAAATGACTTGTTTTTATTAAAAAAAACCTCTATACCAAAGAATTCATGAGATAAATCATCAAATCAGACAAGATTCATAATTTAACAATAAATTGTACAAATACTCCCTTAGGGTTAATTTGTATGTAATTGTTTGATGTTATACGAGACTTTTTAAGTGTGTTGAATTTTATGACTACAAAATAATTAATTTTTTTGAGACAGTGAGATTTAGTATAGTAGTTGAGAGATAAGATAATATTGATTTGATTATTTCAATAAATTTTTTTATAAAAAAAAAGATTATAAATAAATTAGGATAACCCAATAACAAACATAGGGAAAAACGAATTTGTTGTTAGCAACACATAAACTTGTGTGTTATTAAGGAAATCCAACGATGAAGATCTCACGATTTTGATTTAATTAAATCCTTTTTTCTCCTTTTTAAATTATTTCATTTAACGCATTTTTGTTTTTTTTATTTTTGAATCTCTTAATTTTAAGAGATAATTACTCAAAGGGTCATTTTTTCAATATTTTTCCCCTACGAATACACAATAAGATTTTTATTACGCTACTTTTCAAAAAAAAAAAATTACTAAACATATCCTACCCCACTCCAATTAATATACTTTTAAAAATTCTAATTTTTTTCCAATTCCATGTTGCTACCTCTTAACTCACGATGACTTTTTTTATTATCATCAAAACACTATTGACACGGTTGACATAACATTATCATCGACGATGAAGAATAACAAAACATTGAGGTAGCATCGTCTTCGTTCACGAAGTTCGTCGCTATCTTTGTCCCGTCATCAGAGAACAGGAAATCGTGGAGGATCAATATCATCATCGTCGTTAAAGAATTCTATCGCTTGCGAACAGGGAAGCGCTCATGAGGATAGAGATCATCGTCGTCGATAAATTTCCGCCGCGGGTGAACAGGAAAGCATTGAGGATGGATCGAGATCATCATCATCGTTGTTGACGATGTTTGCTTCATTGACTTGTTTATGCTTGCTTCATGTCAATGACAAAAACATGCTCATCGTCGATATCATCAGTCAACCAAATCTGTTGTTCATTCGTAGTACAATTAAATTTCAGAGATCAAGACGTGCTATATTTTTTACGAAGACATATTTCATTTCATTGAAAATATATATCAATTTTACTGAAAACGTATTACATTGTCTATGAATGGGTAGTAGAAACTTATTTAATGTCTATATCAAAACTTTTATGGGTGTGTCACAACGTTGAATGATGACGATAGTCAAACGACAGATGAAACGAAGACGATGAATGAAAAATATGTTAATATAATTATTATTTATTTATTTTTAACTTTTATATAAGAGATGTAGATTTAGTTTTTTATTTGTCTTTGAACATTGATTTGATTTAATTGAGGACAAATTCGGAAAAATCTTAATTAAATTTGAAAAGGTGATATTCTTTGTAATAAAAACAAGTTAATTGTCAAATAAATAAATAATATTGAAACGATGACCCTATAGAAAATTCTATCTAACTTTAATTCTCCATCGTTGAATTTTTCTAATAACACATAAAATCATGTGTTAGCATCAAACTTCTCAAACCCAAAAAATATTGCATGAATATTGTCAGGACTCAGGAGGGAGTATAACTACATGAACGAAAGCGTAGTCTCCGACTAAATTGCTTTACTTAGAGACTCTCCATTTTCATTTGACATTCCTCCACTGTTTAAATAATTGATCGTGTGTTTAAACAATTTAATCACCGCTTACAAAAATGAAGGAGAACATCAAAAGTTTGCCTACCCACCAAGATATCCACATTGACACGCAAAATATGTGGCGCAATATCAATGGTCGAGATCGGCTCTCTCTGGTTGATGATGATCTAATGGTGGAGGACCATCATGCTTGCATCCAATAATACTTTTCCCTTGTGGCGGGAAACCAATTCGATAGCGCGCTCCACTCTATTCACTCTCGAACCCTCCTTCCCGCCTTCCGGAGGTCCCTCCACACGCTATAGGCGAGTTGAAATATTGTTGCGACATGTAACGACCTTTATTTTTACGCAAAATATATAACTCTGTATCATTTTTGACTTTTTATTTATAATTTTTTTAACACACGTCTATTTTTCAGGGGAATTTTATCAAAAAAAATATATATTATCCCGAAGGTCATGTGTCAAAAAAAAATAAAGATTTTTTCAAAATTTAGATGTTAAATGGTGATTTTTATATTAATTCAAAAGGATAAAATAAAACGTGATGATAATTAAAGAATATTAAATTCTATTTTTTTGTTTTAAATAAATTACGATGATATGTATTTCGACACGTTTCGTTTTTATTTTTTAACGATATCAAAAAATTTTAAAATGACTTATGATTAAAATTTATAACTTAATCTCTTGTTAGTGTCTCATAATAAATTTGTAAAAAAATAAGATTTGATTGTATTAAATTAAAACTCAAAATATATAACATTATAATTTATTTAAAACAAAATTAATAGTTTCCTTTATTTTTTATATCGGGTTAAAAGCCATAGCTGTGGCCGCGGTCACTGTGTTGCTATAGCATGCACTCAAGAAAAAAAAAATGTTAACCTATGAGTGTAATATGGTGATTGTCGTTGTTGTTTGAAACATCTTCATCGGTTTTAATTTTTTTTTCTAGATTTATTTTGAGAAAAGCTACCCATATTCTTAAGGTGAGAGAAAACCATGACAAAAGGATTATACAAAAACAACAAAAATGTGCCTCTTGACAGACTAAAAAAAATATTTTGTTTAATATGAACGACTGGCATTAAAACAAAAGGAAGATATTTTTAAGATTTAGGTTAACTTTATCAAGATGAAAATTATGTCTCATATTCATGATATGATTTGATCTTTTTTATCCTGTTTTAAATTTAATTTTAAATTTTTAAATATATACATCTAAGTTTAATTATGTCAAAAATGTCTATATATAAACCCCGATTGTCTCTAACATTGCTATTTTGGTCAAATTAAAATTACAATATGACATTCACATCAGATGTATTATATTTTTTCTCTATTTTTATTACTTAATATATTCCATTACATTTCATTTGTATCCCATTACAATTATAAAATATATAATATGATACAATATTACTCTATATTTGAATAGCTATTAAGCATTATCCCTCATTTTACAGTTTCTATACATATTTCAACATTATTTCTTTTGTTCCAAAAAATTATACTCCTTTAATTGGGCACGTATGATAAATGGTTTGATCAGTGTTATGAAATGATCAAATTTTATTTTTTTAAAAAATATTTTGAAATATTAATGATAATAAATATTATATACTATAAACATACGATAATAGAAAATTTAAATCGTGTCGTTTATATGAATAACAAAATTTTTCAAATTACATATTGAATAATACATAAAGAAACAAACATTATAATAATTATAAGATAGAAATAATATATCAAAACATTTCTTAATTATATATTCAAATTTGTTATTCTTAACTATATTTATTTTACGATATCTAATATAATATGAATGTTCTTATGTCACCCTTTTTTTTGTTTTTTTACCATTTCTTATTTCACCCATTTATCACCGTTAAAACACTGGTTATGAAGTTTCACGCGCGAAGACAGGCGCGTGAGGGAAGTGGGGAAAAGGCGTCGTTGCTGTGTTGGAAATAAGTAGCCGTAGTGCACTTCGCTTCTTTCTTTTTTCGTTAGTCGGTGATAGGTGCTTGTGAGGACTTGCCACATGCTACTGGGAGTGGCTATGACCATGGATGAAAATTAGACAAAACATATTCTATTGCATTCCCTCGAACGATGCAAAACATTAGGTTGAAACACATGTGATGGTACAGTTGTTATATTGATAATGATGTTTAAAAAATAATTTTTTTATAAATTTATTATAAAATATTAATAATGATGTAATTTATATATTTCAATATAATACATATTGTAGGAAGATCAGACGTAATTTGATATGAAAATGAGATTTATATTTTTACTTACAGAATAATAGAGAATGCATATGTGTGCATCTTTTTGTAGGACGAAGAAAGTATTATTCTTTTCATTTTAAAATAAATTTAAAATTTTACTCATTTCAAAAAATATATTTTACTTTTTATAATTGAGAAATTTTGTTATTCAACTTGATGATGTGAAAAAATCATGTCACTGTTTCAGGTTGAGATACGTAATTTAAGTTATCATTAGTGTCTCACAATAATTTTATAAAAAATGATGTTTTATCTTTTCATAACGCAGGTCAAAATTTATCTCAATGAATATTCATGTCAAACTGTTACACTTATCAGGAGTATACCGAATGGATGTGTGAAACATCATATAGAGTATAAAATTAGATGTGATAAATAAGATTCAATGATACTCACCTTTCCCAAAATTATTAAAATATTTTGATTTTTTACGTGTGTCGATATAGAATTTGACATTCGTGAGATGATGATCAAATATAGTCTTTTTAAAATTTATGGTGAAATATCAATTATTTTTATAAATCAAATATTTCAACCTTATATATATTATGGGATGATTAGACCTGATTTGATATGAAAAAAAAGACTTATATTTATTAATCGATAATATAGAAAATAATAACAAAGGTGTGGCTATTGATCTTTCTTCAGACAAATCAAACTCAGCCAAGATTACAGGTTGCTTTCGGCCCATTCAAATGGCAAAATCATTTTTTATTTATGAAAAACAAAATTGCATCGTTGTGAAACACGAGTTAAAATTTTCCTCCACAAAAATCAAAATTGAACGATTGCAATAGCAATAGGATGAAGGGACCGTTGGGGGTTTTTTCTTTCCTGTAGGGAGTATTGGTTTTAACGTAGATGTGTTGGTCCACGGCACAGATATAGGGTGGACGAGATTAGTGTTTGTAAGACCTCAATTTGTCACGATGTGAAAAATTAAGGGCAACGGTGAAAACAAAATGGTAGTACGAGTAGTAGTTGCGACAAACTGGGGGCAATCCGTCATTGTCAACATAAATGAAGGGATCACGTGACCGGCATGGATAATATAATACTCCATCTAAAATGTGCCCTATTTTCTACATTTATTTGCAAGGGGTAATACTGATAATATTCTCTCAATTTCAACAAAATTATTATTATTTAATTTGATATAATAATTTATGTATGGTGTTGATTTTTAATATAAAGATTAAATTATCTTTTATTTTTTATCACATAAAAAATAATGTGATGTGTTGATATGATATAAAATAAATAATAATGATATTTTGATATTTTTGTAGGGAATTTTTTTCAAATAAGATAAAATTTTTAATAAAATTGATAAATCAATTTAATATAAAATTATATTTTGTATTAAAATATAATTTTGATTATTAAAAATATCAAGATATCCTTTTTATTTCTCATTTAATAAATATTATAATTTTATTGAAACGAAAAAAAGTAATAATATGTTTGTATTAGGAATCAATTTCTTTGATTCAATTTAGAAGCAATAGTCTGGCCTGCGTAATTGGAAAAAATCTACTTATGTTTTTTTTTTTATTCTTGTCTTAAATTGATAATGAAATAAAAGTATATATAAAGAAGTTATTAAATGAGAAAACATTACATATGTTTTAAGATGACCTAAATAAGAAAATATATTATATATAAATTGAAATGAAAAAATCATTTTCCCCTGAAAATAACCTTTCATTTAAATGGTCATTACGAGAAATAATCATTTGATCAATTCACTACCGACGCATCGGAAGGACCATATTAATCGAGAACCGATGACCATATTAATCTATTCAATGGAGTCTGAGGACAATAATCTTTGGTAGTGAAAGAAAAGTGTATTAAGTTGAGAACGGTTGAATACCCGTTCAATGAGATTAAATAGTTTGCACTGTACAACAACGCCGCCTACCACGAACCTAAAATCATTCAAAATATATAGATTATTGTCTGCGTGTACGGAGGCATTGAGACAAGTGAAAATACCAAGCGCCCATACGTTGACTGAGCTGTCACGCATTGGAATCGTCGCTTCCACCTCTCTCTCTCTTTTTTTTCCCAATTAATTTTCTTTTCTAAAAGAAATTCGTTATTGCGACAACCTATGCAGAATCGTCACGTGTTCTGCCCGATGCTCACTAATTAGTCTGCTTTTTTACCATGACCTTTTTTTTTTTTTTTTACCGTTACATGAGCTGCTTTTGCTGTGTCATCGCTTAGTCATTTATTCTATGTTTAACCGTCATTCGCTATATGCGGAAGCAAAAATATTCTAACCAATAATATTGGCTTTTGAAATTGATCGTCATCTTTGATGACAAATGGAGATACTCGATTGTGATTTTACTGATCTAAGAAACACTAGAATTTCCAAATATTATCAATCATATACTTTATCCATACCTAGAAACACTGGGCGTTATTTAGTATGCCTATCAAGGAGTATTGTTTTATCATTCAACTAGTTATGGGGTTTGGGGGTGAGCGATACGCGATCTTTGATTGGCAGTTTCGCCAGCTGTCGTGGCTCCACTGGTTCGATACACTACACTGTTCATTTTGCTGTATGCTGGGTTTTGATCGGGGAATTCATAGTACATCCTCTTATATATCCCCCTGGCATTTCTTTTTATTTTCTCATTAATTATGACTGGGTTTTTATTGCTGTATGATGGTTTTGATTGCTATATGGTGAGTTTTGATTTTTATTAATAATGATTGATTTTTTTTATTGATTAAACTTCAGAAAATTATAAAAGGATGTACATGAGAATGCATCTAATACTCCCCATTTCAATTTTCGACCATCATTCATTAACCCTGTGACCAAAGACTCAACATTCATCATGGTTCAGGTAAGGATGCATGATTCGGATTTGTAAATTGTATGATCGCACGACCATACTCACCACCTCAATTAAACTTTCTAAAACACTATGTCACTAACCAAAACGTTCACATATTAAATACTAGCAAAAGCCAAACCCATTAAAATAAATTCATTATCACTAACATTAAAGAGAAAAACAGAGGACTTTCTCTGCATATATTAAATTCGTGTCTCACCCACCTGCCCTCTTCCCTCTCCTCTCTTCATCTTCTCCTCCGTTTTTTTTTACCACATCGGAAAAAGAGAAAAACCACAGCAGAGAGGCAAAGAGCAGAGACAGAGACGTGCAAGCGAGAAAAAACTGCGAACCCAACACAGTAGACACCCCCCCCCCCCCCCCCCCCTCCCCAAAGGTACCTACCCATTTTCCCTTTCAGCAAAAATTCAATTTAAGCAAATGAATTAACTATGCTGCAAAAACTGAGCACTGTTTGTATAGAGATCTGCGACTCTGTTGTTGTTTCATCTCTATAAAACCAATTCTTCTCCCATTTCCTCTCCACTTCCATCTATCTTCTCCCTTTGACTTGTATTTGGGTATCCCCCACACTCACAATATCCATCCTTGTCACATTCAATTTCATCCTAATTTTCCCACAACCATAGATTCCTAATCCCAACCCCATTTTCTTCTTTTTTTGTCACGAGAGGGGAAGTATTTGTCTGTTTGTTGACTAGATCTCCATAAATCTTCAACTGAGTTTCGTTCAATTTTTTCCCTTTGCTGCTCACCCACTTCGTACCCCCTCTCGCTTCTCTCTCTCTGAAAAACAGAGCAAAAAACGGAGCAAAAAGAGAGAAAGATTGAGAGAGGGAGAAGCTGCGGCTGCGGTGAACAGAGCGCGGCGACGAGAGATATATGTTGGCAAGGACCAAGGCGGCGACCGATACGTTGAAGCTCTGGCTATTTGTTCGACGATTCGAACTACTCTGTTTTGTCTCTCAGAGGGGACTTGTTCACAGCTTCTCGTCGGTTTCGATGCGTTTGAGGCCCAAACGGTATGTGGGTTTTCTATTTTGTTGTGGATTTTGATATAGTGCTAATTTTGTTGATTTTGAGATCAATTTGTTGTGATTCGTGGTTTTTTGTGGTAGGGGTTTTCATTTGGGGTTTTTGTGTTTTTTTCAGGACTTTCTGCGGAGTGAAGTGTTTTGGGGATTCTCATACGAATCTATTCTCTTCTCTGTACTTGTTCTTTAGAGAAACCCTCACCTGTTACAATCTCTGAGTTGACTGAGATTCATTTGCTTGAGGGTGTTTTTTTTTTTGTTTGTGTCGATTTTAGTCCAATTTCGAAACAATCATTTCTAGGGTTTTTTTGGGTGGTTTGGGTTTTGTCGTTGGCCGAGAGGGATTTTTGAGGTGTCTTGAGTGTATTTTAGAGAAACCAAAACACAAAATAATGGGACCTTTGAATCCTTGTTTGAGTGAAGCTAAGCTCAAGTATTGCTCTGAGAATGTCATGAGAATGAAGAAGATCAGGGTGATCTGCTACGACCCCGATGCTACCGATTCATCCTCGGACGAAGAGGAGAGGTATCAAAGGAGGAAGAAACCAAATGCATTGAAGAAGCACTTCATCCAGGAGATCAATTTGCCCTTGGCCAAGGCTAGTGTTGATCAGCAAACTGTCACCGAGGACAGCAGCAATGGAGCGAAAGTCCCCGAGGAGAAAAGGGTTTTGGATAAGCCCATGAAGAAATCACCCTCTTCCAAGTATAGGGGTGTGAGGCAAAGGAAATGGGGGAAATGGGCCGCTGAGATTCGGCATCCGCTCAAGGGTGTTCGGATTTGGTTGGGTACTTTCAACACCGCCGAGGAGGCCTCCAAGGCCTATGAGAATAAAAGGATTGAGTTCGAAGCTCTCGTGGCCTCGGAAAAGAGCCAGAATGCTTCGTCTTGTACCGCGTCTGGTGGCGATGAGGCTGCATCCGCCTTGCGGTCTCAGAAACCTTTTCCTTCAGAGGATTCTGATAGTGTGGTATCGCATACATCGCCGGCATCTGTTCTTGAGATGGATACTTCTGTGTCCCAATTGATATGCTGTGATGATAAGGGAGACGACAACTTTCTGAATGTAGAGGCACTTCTGGAGCCTGAAATGCCAATTATGAGCTCGATAGCTGAACAATTCGAGTCCGTGTCACGAGACCTTGATCTAGGGATGGAGCTCGGTTCTCTTTTTGTCAACGACTTCGGTGATTTATTCAGTGACTTTGGCGCCTTCGGAGAGCTTCAGATTCCGGGCTTTGGTGGCGGTTTGAGCGAGCAATTGGACCTTCCTGACTTCGATTTCCAGCTGGGAAAGGAAGAGCTTGCTTGGATGGAAGAACCACTCAACATTGCTTGCTGCCCATAAGTTTTGTAGCTAGTAATTGTCCCAAGTTAAATGGGGTAGTGATTATATATGTTTTGCCAATTAGGCTGTATCAGTTTTGGACTCGAGATCTCAGGATGCCAAATCAGGAGCACTGAGATACTTGGGTTTGTGAGTGAGTTTTCCTACTCTTTGTTTGCTTAGGAGTTGAAGGGCATTATGAGAAGTGATCAAGTGAAGTGATTGTGAGATGTAATGTGTATTGTGAGGGAGATTTCCTCTGGGTTTTGTTGTGCTGTTAGAGCAGTCCATTGGTTTTCTCCTTTCTTGGAATCAAAACTGTCAAAGCTGTATTGCCTTTTTCATCTAGCAGTGTAAGATGTATGTGAGTTTTGTTCAATGAAGTTGATTTGCTATGAATTTCATTCCATTGTCTATGTAACTGCATGTGTTCCATATGTTTATTGATAACGATTATGAGTTGTCACGTTAGAGTAATGAGACATTTTGGAGTAGACTTTTGGTATATAGGTGATGGATTTGGTTCATCTTGTATACAATCTAAGGTCTATTCAACGAGATTCACAAGATGATTGTAAAAGCTCTAGCAAATATCCCAATTTGGTTTCAATGGTCCTATGCATTGGACTCTCTGTCACTTGCTCAGTTTTCTTCTCTCTCATTATCTGTCCAATCCCATTTTGCGGTCGATGAACAGAGCAGTCGAAGATCAGATGGCAAGGATTGGCATTTTGTGATGGTGAAGGGGTGCCTGTGCCCTGCCCTGTGGGGTCTATTTTATGTGTTATAGATATCATATTGCTCCTTTTGCCCAACCAAGGCATATCATCAACATGCGGATGATAAAAGTGCCCGATACTATCTTCCTCCTCTAAGTGTGGCCAAAGCAACACTTCTCTTTACATTTTGTCCTTTCTATTTTTGGGAAACTGATAAGTTCTAAACTTGGAGTACCTTGGGCTCGCACCATAACAACCTGAAAACCAACTTTTAAAATGTGGAGTTATCAATTCTATAAAAATTAAATTATATGTCAATAGTGTAAGTAGTATCTACATCAAATGGTCTTCGTGGTATGAGTTAGACCCATGAATAACGTTTTGTTCTTCAATGTGTGAATTAGTTGAGGTCAGAATTATTGTGTTTTGGCATGCCAAGTTGCAGATTTGGGTCCCAATCAGTATCGTATTTCAGCACGTGGGTTGAACGAGGGAGCCGTTATCCATACTTCAAGCTCGATAGTATTCAATTATCATAGTAAGCATTATTGGTTGGTTATGCGTGTTGGGCTACGTGCATGTGCATATACAGATCCAAATTGTAATAAACAATATTGATAAAAAAATCAATAAAAAATAATCAATCTCACAAACATGAGATTTTTTACATGAGTTTCACAATTTGCCTTTTATGTGTCTCTCAATTTTGTAATGATAATATTTCTCTAGATTTACCATAACTCTTGACTCGATAATGATCTTTAACAAACTTATCATTACTCATCCTCCTGCTCTCTACGTCAAGTGTTTGTGCATCATCTAAACCCATGGACTTTCCCCTAGTCTCTTCATGCAACAATGTAATGGTTACTATACTCATTGATAGTCTACCCTCTAGAGCTGAATTCCTAACCGATACAACCAAAGTCTCCCAAGAATCCGATAAAGAATACATTTGCGATGCGCAGAATCTTAGAAAGCACTGAGGTGAAGTGTATTGTAATCACATAAAAGAATACCTTTGCGATGTGCAGACTTGAGGTATCGGAGGATCCGGAATGCGACATCCATGTGCGGCTGGTAAGCTAAGTGCGTGAGTTGACTGAGAATGTTAACCGCAAAGGTTATCTTAGGCCTAGTAATAGTCAGATAGATCAGGCGCCAAGAAGACGGCGATATATGCCAAGCTCCTTGAGTGACGAGCCATCAGTGGCGTTGAACTTCAGGTTTTACACCATAGAAAAATCGACTAGCTTGACCCAAGGTGGTTAGCCTCCTTCAGAATGTCAAGAATATACTTTCGCTGAGATACCCATGCATGAACGTGCTATTTCGATCCCTAAAAAATATTTCAATTTATTCAAATCTTTAATCCGGAATTGGGAACGAATAAAAGTCTTGACCCGCTTAATATGGGCCGAATCACTACCCATAATAATCATACCATCGGCGTAGATCATCACCAGGATAATATGTGAATCCGATGTAATAACGTACAAGGAGTGGCCATTGACCGACTCCAGAACCCAAAAGATTGAAGAGCATGGAAAAATTTTACGTATCAATTTCGTGAGGCCTGCTTTAGACCGTATAGGGATTAGTTTAGCCGGTAGACCGGCTGCGCATTATTCGGCCCCTGATGCATTTAACCCGGGGGCAAGTGCATATAGACCTCCTCGTCCAAATCATCTTACAAAAAAACATTGTTAACATCCATCTGGTGAACGACCCAGCCCTTGGTGGCGACGGGTGCAAAAGTCTCTTGGTAATCAACGCCCTCTTGTTGGGTAAAATCCTTGGCTACTAACCGTACCTTCTATCGTTAAATATTATCGTCGGCCTGATACTTAATTTTGTAGACCTTCTTGCAACCGATGGTCCGTTTGTGTGGTGGCAAGGGCGTAACGGTCCATGTCCTATTTTCTTCAAGGGTCTGGATTTCGGCCTGCATGGCGGCCCGCCATTTTGGATGGCAGCAGAAAAGCTGGAGGGTTCGACTACCGAAGTGATGACGCTGAGAAAAGTCTTATGCTTCCTTGAAAGGCTATGTGATAAGCCAAATAATTTTCTGTACGATATTTTGTACCTGTCGGAGAAACATACAGCAGGTGACTCGGAGATAATGCAAAGAAGATCATTAAAAATCAACAAGATATCCAAGGGTTTGTGTGGACCGAGTGGAACGTCTTAATTTGATAGGGGTATCGGTTTGAGCTGCCATCGAAATGGACTGAATTTCGATCGGATTGGTTTGTGCTGGCGTGCCTTGGGTTAAAGGCAGCGGAAGCTGGGCTGGGTCCAATGATGGAGCTGGCTGGACCAGCCGTTGTGATGGGCTGAGTCCAGCAGCGAATCGGGTTGGGCCAGCTACGGGCTGATTTGGGATAAATAAGAAATTTTTTTTGATGGATTTTTGGGTAAACAAGAAAAATTTTGTGATGGATTTTAAGATAAATTTTTATAAGGAAAAATAGATTCATTAAATATGACATCACGAGTTAAAATAAAAACATTTTTCTCCAAATCAAAATCTCTGTAGCTTTTATTGACTGGTGGATAACTTACAAATACACATTTTTTTTGCCTTTGGTGTAAATTTATCTGAATTGAAAGTGTGCACATAACAAATATAATCAAATGTTCGAATGTGTGCGTAGGATGTCTTTTTATTGAATAACATTTCCAGTGGTAAATATTGAGAATTTTGATAGGAAAACGATTAATAAGGTGGACAGCAGTGATGATGCACTATATCCAAAAATATCTTTGATAGACCTGATTGAAAACGAAGAGAACGAGCTACCTCTTATAAATGTCGATGTTTCCTCTCAGCTATCCCGTTTTATTGTGGAGTATTAACACATGTAGTTTCATGAAGAATTTTATTTGTACTGAAAAAGGATTGCATTTCAATGGATAACAGTTCGGGTACATTATAAGATCTGATTTTTTTTATTTTGCCAAAAAATTGGGTCTTTGTCATGGCATAAAAAGCTTTCAAGGAGGATTATGTTTCAGATTTGTTTTTCATTAAATAGATCCAGGTGCATCTGGTATGATCATCTACAATAGTTAAGAAATATCTTTTCCCGTTATGAAAAGAAAAGGGGTAGAATATCATCTCAAAATATCACAATGAATTAAATCAAAAAAAAAAAATATTTTCTTTGATACTAATTGGAAAATGTTTTATAACAAGTTTGGCTAAAAGACAAACTGAGCAACAAAAATTGTTATTTTCAAAAGGAATATTAATACCTTTTAAAAAACTTATGAGGCGACGCTGAGCTAGATGTCCTAGGCGCGATACCATAAATCTAAAGGTAATTTTTTGTGATGGCTAGAGTCACAAGCTGATTTTCTGCGTTCGTCGAAGTAGTATAGTTTATCTCTTTCCTCACCCATCACAATCGTCTTTTTCATGGACATCCTGAAATATACAGAATTTTGGAAAGAAAATTACAGCATAATTTTTTTTTTTGGTCAACTTACTCATAGATATCAGATTATGTGTAAAAGAAGAAACACATATGGCTTTACTTAATTCTAGATCTGATCCCAAATTAATTCGGCACATATACGAGGGAGGTACAACCAACCCGTTTGGCATACCAATTGATTGATTCGTATAACTTTTGAAACTCAGATTCCACTCAAACGGCGTCATGTGATCCTATACACCATTGTCTATAATCCAACGATTGCACTTTTCAGCCATACCTACGAAGTGGGGTGATTTGGTCGAATGGACCGCATTAGGGTTGATGAGTGCCAAGAGGTGGTTGTATTGCTCGGTTGTGAAGGGAAATAACGGAGAAGAGACATCGACGGTTCTTTTGTTATCCTCTGATATGTTTTAGAGACGCGACAGTCGTCCCGAAAAGTGAGGGTCGAACTGAACTTGGCCCGATACGGGCTGCTCGGCCAGGACTGGGCCTCGGAGATCGAGTTCTCTTACTGGGCCAGTGGAGTGATTGCTGGGCCAGTGGAGAAATGTAGATCTGTTACATGTGTTTATATACAATTTTCAAAATGGATTAAAACGTGCTCCAACTTCACGCGTGCTCCAACTGTTCCAGGCATGCGTTCCAACAAAGTCTTCACAGGCTTGGTTTCAGGCATGGTTTCAGCCGTGTTTCAGGCGTGCTCCAATTTCTTCACAGGCATGCAGTTGTCGTGTTTAACATCCTCTATATAATGCATTGCACGAAAACTTTTGATCTTGGTTCATTCGATGTTAGTATGTCATAGTATGTGGGCGTCAATTTAAGTAGGCTTATGCTAGAAATGAACACAAAATCACGATATCCTGATGCTTACCCTTGGTGCCCAAGTCCTTCAAGATGCCTCGATTGGCTGGTGCGACAACTAATGAATTTGTGGTTATCGGTCTAATAAGATTTGGATTGGGTCTCCGAACTAAAAACAGGCCGCTATCTGCATAAGCCAGTTCAACCAATCCAAATCGTACTTCAATACAATCTTATGTGTTCATCACTCGATTACATGATATGTATTGAAGTTATGTCTAAACATGAACTTAATCTTAGACCATCGAAGTTTGAAAGAAAATACAGAATGAGAGCAGGTAGGCAGACAGCGTGGTTGGGTGGCGGCCCCACAAATGTCCAACATTGTGATGCTAGTAAAGTGGTGGAGGAATACATTATGTGACCTATCTTCATTATTTTTTCCAGCCGCCCTTGCTACAAACCATTATTGGTTTGGTTATGTTTACCAATATGATTGTGAAGAACAATCCATCCCAATTGGATTCCTACAAACCCTATGTTTTATATCGCCAGTTAGTTGATTTTATGCATCTCAAAGCAATGAGACGTATCTAGTTTAGTTACAATGCAAGTAACAATGATCTTATATCAGACAGTATACCAATTGAATAAGTTCTCATCTCGTATTTGTTTCGATTGACCTCGAGCCAACTTTCAATGAAATCGTTCGTTGGGCTTAAGGGGGAAGCGATAACAGCAGTCGCGGCCTATTAACTGCTGCCCCTACTCACATGAAAAAAAAAAAAAAAACGACAGTAACAATAGTCTGTTGATCACTGTCTTCTTTGTTTTAGATGATAAAACCAGCAATTAACCGATTGCTTTTTTTTTTTCCGTCGTTTATTAGATCAGTCCAACCACATAGTGACATCAGACACAAATTTCTATGTTTAGGAGTAAGAGACACGTTTCTTATATACAATTATGAGAACATGATTTGGTCTACACAGATACAAAGTCAACAAAAATCTGGGAAATTTGAGGATCTTTGTCATGAATTATTAAAGCTAAAGCAGTGCGCGGCTGATACTATTAATGTTGGTGGCTGGCGGCCGAAATGTCTTCATGGAATTATTTGTAGTCATACATGTGCTGCTATGCATAGTAATGTTGGTGCTGCTTCAAAATCACGTAAGCTCCACTCAAACGACAAAAAAAAAACATTAAGTTGATATGTACTATTATTTTTAAAATGGAGTCCCTAATCGCACGCAATGACCCACACATTGTTGATTGATTAAGCCAAGAACACGCAATCCACACGTACTGCTCGGTGTGATTTCCATGCGTGCTAGTGGTCTTGAACGATTGCGAGACTATCTTCTTGTACTGATCCATTTGGTTCGAGATATATGAGTGGACTGATCCATAAGGTTGTGCTTTTAGTTATTTGTGTTGAAATATTAGAATGAAAGTGACTGTCATGAGCTATAAATCGATTAATAATAAAAGAGCATGATGTTGTGCACTTGAAACGAGTCAATAGTGACGGTGGTGGAAGAAGATAACAACCAATGTTCTACGACTATCGAGTATTGGGCACAAAGAAGCATTTTAATCCAAGATCTCTCAAATATAACATCAACCATCCAGATAATTTCATCGAAAAACAATCGTTTGATTAGAGAACGAAAACGCGGATTTGAATCTCACCTCACTTTGTCACAGACATCTTACTCCTACAGCGAGTAGTTACTAGTAGTAGTACAATTGTGTATTGAACAATAACCGCAGTCACCTTCACCAAATCAAAAAATCAGGGAAAAAAAAAAAAGAGAAGAGGAAAATCCAGAGACATTATACTCTTCCCCGTTCCCGTCTGTCGGCACTCACCCGGCTTTCAATCCGAGAATTCTCGCTGAATGCTCATTCTCTACTGGGTTCGATGCTCAACCGTCGAAGATCTAGACATCCGATTCGCTGCATTTGAAGCGATTAGGGTTTCCAAACTCTTCTCGATAATATTTCTAGGGTTTCGAATTCATGATTACGATCAAAGACATTACGATCGATGATGAGCCGCTGAATTTTCGCTATTGGGAGAAGGTACTATTAAACCGCTTCGCCTGGTTGTTATGTTCATGCATTCTCTTGCTAGTATTTAAATGTGAACTGTTGCATCTGTTCTAGGATTCGAAGTTGTGAACTTATTTGATATTGGGGTTGGATATCGTGTAAAGATATGATGTTTGCATACAAAAGTAATTGGCGATAGATGGAGAGACTTCGTAGTATTCCAGAGATTTATGAATTACACTATTTCTCACCTGAGTTGACGTTATTATGAACTTACCATATGGATTACTATAATCAATGTCATATGATACAATGACAGTTAGTCAAGACACGAGTGCGCATATACGCTCTTATGTCATGTTCAGGGCCAACTTTGATTGCACAAATCTATTAAGTCTACGACGATTGCTACACTTTTCCGTTGCTATATTGTCCACAAGAGATGTACTCAAAGCAAGTCGTCACGACGTCCTGTTCCCGTGTTGTTATACGTCAAGTGATATAGCTCCCTCTTAAAGAATCAGTTATCCTTTTCTGTAGCTAAGTTCTTATCAAATCTCTGTGATGTTGTATTAAGATCTTAGATAGCCATGGATAAAACAATGAGTTCTAGGAAGTCCACGCCTTTCGAGCCTGGAGAAGCTGGCGATTTCATCATTTCACTGTCCGTGAGGAAATCCAAGAACGAACGAGATTATGAATCGTATATGTTTTTATGATCCTCCGTATCTGCAAAACTTCATCATGTTGCAAGAAAAATGATTCAGGGTTGGACCATAAACACATAGATGATCATCATTTTTGCCTAGCTAGGTGAACCGATGCTTCACCAGAAAAAGAAAAATTCCGTTGTTAACGATTTTTTGGCAGACAGATTATCATATGCTACATCCTCAGAAATAATCTGATTTTGGCTAAAAAAATAGTATGTAAATCAACAAAAGTGCTATTACCTTGAACATCCTTTGCATGTATGCTTCTGTGATTCCTAGAGACTTGCTGCTAGCTGAATCACTATATCTATGGGGAGAATCAATTGATTCTCCTTACACTATATAGCAGCGCTCACTCGAAGTTGTAACCTTTAGCAGCCAATGTTTTTACGAATGTGATATACTGGAACAATCTACTGAACTACAAGTATATGATAGGAATCTAAGGCTTAATATCATCTGTATCTTGGTGTCATTGATGCTGAACTAGCTTTCGTTTTATCTTTTCCTGAAGAGTGCCAACCTTGCTAAATATTCTTTGCCCATAGATTCTCTTTGAGGTCAACCCGGATACATGCAGTTGTTCTGTTAGGGGCGAAACAGATCATTAGACGATCTCTTTCGGCTGTAAACTATCTGATCGTTTAAGGGAAAATGCCGTAATATTCTTCTCTCTATGTGGCCAACAACCAACACTAGGTACCTATATTCCCTACCCTCTCGAGTATATGTACTCTTTGTCTATTTTTGTTTGGTGTCCTCCAAGTTCTAAAAGTAGTAAGTCGTAACAAACTCCAACTCCTTCCCTTCCCCCTGGGCGTCCTTCTGTCGCCCTGGCCACCTCCGAGGGCATCGAGGGTTCTTTTCTGGCAAAAGATCTGGTGGCAGTCGCGGGGGAAGCAGTGAAAACCAACGTCGCTAGCCTTGGTTCTCACGTCCTCCCCATCTCCAAGCAGTTCATGTTTTCTCTCAACTATGTTGGTCGGAGGTTCTTTAACTCCAAGCAGAAGCCTTACATTCCCAACTTCAAGCAAGCATTTGAGCACTTTTGCATCCACACTGGTTGGCGTGCAGTGATCAGCGAGCTACAGAAGAGCTTAGACCTGACAGATGAGCTCGTCGAGCCGTCTAGGATGACTCTCCATAGGTTTGGTAACACGTCGTCGTCATCACTGTGGTACGAGCTGAGCTACCTCGAGGCGAAAGGAAGGATGAAGAAGAACGACAGGGTGTGGTAGATCGCGCTAGGGGCTGGATTCATGTGCAACAGTGCCGTGTGAAAGTGCATGAGAACTATTGAAGCTCCTTGTGACGGACCTTGGGCTGGTTGTATTTACAAGTATCCTGTCAAAATTCGAGATGTAGTCGACTTATGATCAATATCATAATAGTCTGATACTCGAGCTGAAACTTATTTCGAGTTTATTTTTATCCCAGGACAGGTTTTGGTGTAAGTTTATCATTGGAAAGTTCATTTGCTCTATAAAAAGTTGCTTTCTTGTACAAAGAAACCATTCACTATACCATTCATATCCAGTTTCTGTTGACATTTGTGTTTCTAACTTTCTGTTAGTCATATTTCACGGGAAGATGGTATATGAGCAAGCTAAGCAAATTTTACATACTTACCAGGACAGTGCGCTCAATTATTATTGTTAGAACTTAAACGATCTTTCGTATGCAAGAACAAGCTCGTGTACATTGTCGACTAGAAAGGTGTGGATCTTGATTAAGAAACATTCTAAAACGGGAATTCTCTTGTACGTTATATGTTGTCACGGTCGCCTGGTGGATCATATATGTGTGACTTCTGATTCAGACGGTAACTAGCATGGAGAGGCAGTGTAGGAGAACCATTGGAATAAAATATTCCACCGCTGGGCGCCGGATTAAGGAGACACAAACTTGAGCAATAGGAATATGATACAGAGATTGGACGATCCACAGGGTTATAACTCTGATGACTGGAGAATGTTAACGTGAAACTAAACTTGTAGACTTGTAGTTTGACGGTGATCCATGACAATGCACAAAAGGAAAATATTACTAGTATTAATCATGATCCCTATTTGCATCATAACCAAAAATTGAAAAATGCGCCGTATACCTATGCAGGCGACATGATTTCATACAAGCTTCTCTCCAAAGAAATTTTTGTAATTTCCACATTAAAATTATGAATAATCAGCGTAGATGGTATGGTGAGAAACTTGACGATCATCTGATTACAAATTCAACACTCGCAACAAAGTGCAGAACTAATTTTTTTGTATGATGCTGTAATTGAGATAAATATACGTACATCTCATAACCATCGGTGTTGTTGGCCTAGGGTAAAAATTATGATTTGAGCATACTCACCGTGTGATCTTTATTACTTCTTCCGTCCCACTCATTTTGCATCATATTCATCGAACACACGTGTCGATGTAAAATTTAAAACACGTATAACGATGATAAAACATAATTTTTTATAAATTTATCGTGAAACATCAATAATTGTGTAAGTTACATATTTCAACATAATATATAATACGGATCAATTAGATGTGATTTAATATAAAAATTATATATATATATATATATATTATAAAATATAAAAAAAAGAAATTACTTATTTTATGCTCTTTTATGCTAAGATCTAAGTTGAATTTTTGGAAGTGGAAACTCAGATCCGTTGAACAAACGAAATACAGACACGCCGGCCATTCAATTCAATTCAAACCTGCCTCCTCTTCCTCCTGCCCTAATCCCTACTACCTGCATTTCACAGCTCCGTTTTCTGCGACTCACAAATTCACACACTCGACGAATTCCCAACACGCTGGCTGAAGGAGATCGAGGCAGAGAATGGGGATCAAGAATGATGCAGCAGCGACTGCGTCGACGTCGTTGGATGAATTGATCAAGAAGGCAGGCGGATGCGCCGTCGTCGACGGTGGGCTGGCGACGCAGCTCGAGGCGCAGGGTGCCTCCATCAATGACCCTCTCTGGAGCGCTCTTTGCTTGATCAACGATCCCCATCTCATCAAGAAGGTGTTGATGCGATCTCCACTCTTCTGTTGAATGATATTGGCTTCATTTTTTGTGAATCTCCGTGGAATGTGTTTCTTGTCGATGATTATGGGCTGTGGGTTGAGTTTGTGGTGGAATTTTTTAGGGCTTTGATTATCGTCGATGGTTGAAAAGGTAGAATTAGGGTGAAAATGTTAGCAAAGTAACTATATTGTTGGTTGGGGATTTGACCAAAAAAATAAAAATAAAAATATTGTTGGTTGGGAAGATCAATGCGGAGTTCAAATGGAGTATTATGCGCATAATT
The DNA here is from genome assembly GCA_001925005.1 of Drosera capensis. Taxonomy (NCBI): domain Eukaryota; kingdom Viridiplantae; phylum Streptophyta; class Magnoliopsida; order Caryophyllales; family Droseraceae; genus Drosera; species Drosera capensis. The sequence goes on from LIEC01006063.1 coordinate 103,618, forward strand.
AGCACATATTAATGTGCTTCAATGTTCCTTGTTTGTTCAATTACTGATAAGTGCTAGTTTGGAGCAATATGTGTAATGATGCATATGAATTTGTAGGTTCACATGGAATATCTTGAAGCAGGAGCAGACATATTGGTCACCTCATCCTATCAGGTTGGACGGTTTTTTTTTTCCCCTTTGAATTCGTCTTGTTCTTTTTTATGATCATTCTTGTGTAAAGATCCGAATGATGGACAGACTACTGTCTTGCTGATTTGCTAAAATCTGGCGCTCTTTGTGTTGTTTTTCGTATCACAATCCCGGTTCACAGGCTACCCTTCCTGGATTTCTATCAAGGGGACTGTCCACTGAAGAAGCCGAGACATTGCTAAGTAAGAGTGTGAGCCTGGCCACAGAAGCCCGTAATGAATTTTGGGATGTCATCAGTAAGGCTCCTGAGGGTGAATATAATCGGGCCTTGGTTGCAGCATCAATCGGAAGCTATGGAGCCTATCTTGCTGATGGCTCAGAATACAGGTGACTTCTACACCTGATCACATACTATGGTGTTGCTTAAGCTTCTCATTTATCCATATATGGCCTACAGAATGCTTCCATGTTTTTGATCCATGATTTTGTCTCAGTGGAAATTATGGACCAAATATTAGCTTGGAGAAACTCAAGGATTTTCACAGGCGAAGATTGCAAGTTCTTGCACAAGCAGGTCCAGATTTGCTAGCATTTGAGACCATACCCAATAAACTCGAAACTCAGGTTTGCTCCTCCAACCAATGTCTTCTTGGTTCAGTCCTGTGGTCATGATTATGTCCTCATTCCTGATATGGATCAGCGATAGAATCAACGTGCAGTTCAAACAGCGTTTATTTGACTTTTAGCTTGTTTGACTCTTGATTATGATCAGGCCATCGCCGAACTGCTTGAAGAAGAAAGCATCTCAGTCCCATCTTGGATCTGCTACAGCTCCTTAGACGGTGATAGTACCCCATCTGGAGAGAGTTTTGAGGAATGCCTTAGTATCATCAATGAAAGCAATCGAGTAGTTGCAGCAGGGATAAACTGTGCTCCACCTCGTTTCATCAATAGACTAGTGCAGAAGTTTAAGCAGGTAGAGTAGCTTGTTATAAATCAAGATTGATTCCGTCCCGCTACTGCCATAAGCTGCAATCCTTACTCTCTTCATGTCTTCCTTCCATATTCAGCTGACGGACAAGATCATAGTAGTTTATCCAAACAGTGGAGAGAGATGGGATGCAAGAGCCAAGAAATGGCTGGTAAGCTCATCTTCTCAATGGCGTTCCTGAAATTTATATGCTTCTTTTCATTATTACAGACAAAACTATCTTACCTTAATTAGTATTAGTCTCTTTGGCAGACAGAACAGGGGTGATGTGTTAGGGTTGCTAACAGTCAACATGCAATGATGTCATTGGTAGTATGTTCATGTATGATTTATCCATGGAATGGCCGATCTAGTGGCATAGCGGCATGAGAGTTTGGAAGTTAAAAGTCTTAGTGCTGAAAGGTTCTGTGGGTGAAAGGAGTTATCTGACTTGCTAAAGTTTTGTGTTGGCAGCCATCAGAATGCTCAGAAGAGAACGACTTGGTGGTACTGGCAAGAAGATGGCGCGAGTCAGGAGCCAAGCTCATTGGCGGCTGTTGTAGAACGACTCCTTTGACAATCCAAGCCATTTCAAAAGCACTGAAAGCCAAACCCTGAATCTTCTAATTTCATATTCGTCCTCAGTTTTAGGGTCGATAGCTTCGAGGCCCATTGTTTGGGTGCTATCTACCTTGATCCCTTGCCCTGGCAAATGAGGAAAAAATGTAACCTGAGATTAGGAAGAGTTATATACTATGAAGTCGAACTGGCGAGTTAGAGTTATCTCCAATCAATGGCTGATGCTGATCATTGCTACTACAATTCGCGAATACAAATTGTGAATACAAAGTTCGTTTTCATATTGGTTGTATCCGACTATTAACAGTATAGAGACGGTTTTGATTCTGTCTCAGTTAATGATCTCATGGCAATCACCGCAGTTGGAACAAGGTCAACAGTTCTGTTCAACTCTAAATTTGTTTCACCTTTGTCTGAACAATGGTGGCCATTGATAGTTCTATTGTTTGCAGCATATATTTGTATGTTGCGGAATCAGCCTTGCTCGATACAAGCAAATTTTTTTTTTAATGAAGAGTACAAGTAATATTTCAATACGTAAATGTGAAAGTCACGAACTCAGAGACAACTAATCATCATAAGTGTCCTGAGTTTTTAGTATTTCGTTGAACCGTGGAAACAATTAAGCAGTTAATTGACTCGTTTTATGGTACAATATAGACAACAGATACTTTGAACCACGGTAAAAATATAGCGACAACACTGGGGAGTGGTAATTATTTGGGGGTAAAAAGCGAAAGGTCGTAATTTTCGCTAGCGGTGGCTAGGGTTCCGACGAGAAGAAGTAGAGGAAACCGGAAGTGGCTTACAGATTTTTGCAAGCCACTTATTCCAACTCCGTCGTCGTGGATTCACAGGCAAGCGCTTATCTTCTCTTCTGCAATCCTGCATTTCATACCCATGTCCTGTTGCCCGTGTCCCCGGCACCGTTTGCCGTCGTCGTCAGCGGCGGCGGCGTCGGATGATTCTAGTGCAATTTCTAGCATATCTTGTCCTATCCTAAGGGATATTGCCACAATCTCGAATACTGAGCATGAGAAGAATGATTTCATCAATCAATGGATGAACTTCAGGTTCCCATTAGGGTTATACTACTCCAGTCTGTGCTATCTATGCATTTATTGTTTTAGTCATCAAGTTTGAAAATGATTAGACTGATATGAATCTATTGTTTGATTTGGTGATTTTTTCCTTCGCGTTATTCATCAGTGTATGCGTACTGAATGAATGAATGACATTGTTTTTCCGAATAACATGCATACGATGAGATCATTGGTGCTGCAGCGGGTGCCCTCAGGCCAAAGAAGCATATGGGGGACGAAAACTGCAGCAACTCTTGCTGCCTCCGCCATTTAAGCCGAAGGAGTTTGTGAAGACTATTGAGAGGAAAATAGAATGGGAACGGTTTCTCTTGTGGGGAAAAGCATTTGAAATTGAATAAGAAGTTATGATCACTGGGTCAATGACGGATAAACATGGAGAGGCTGTTCATCCTGGTCTCCTTCAATCGGTGCATTTTATTTGTAACAAATTAGCGAAGCCGCGGGATGGCCTCTTTTGAAATGCAGCACGGTTTCTGGTTGTGATTTTTGTTCATCGGCACTCAAAACGGGTCGATTTTGATGTAGTGCCCTCCGAAATGCAGCTTATTAGGTATGTATGTCTGCAAACAATTTCATTTTCCAAACAAAATCGAGCTGAGTTCAGCTTTTCGTGTAGATCTAGTGTGTCTGCACTCAACTGTAGACCTCTCGCGTCAGTTGGCAGCTTATTTGTCTGGTTTATGATTTGGTGATGATATACTCTTAATGGCTTGTTCTGCACAGAATCCATCTCATGTTGTATTATGTGCATTACTAATTTGCCATGCCGAGTTAGCACTTAAGTTAACGTTGTTTTATTTGCTGCGGGCCAATGAAATCTTAAGTACTTAAGTTTCATTAACCTTTTGAATCTATGTTTATACAAACTGAGTTCTCAATGCTCTTGTTGAACCCCGGTGTTGAATTTACTTCTTTGCAGCGGATCCGAACATCTACTATTGACTTAGATCTGTATCGAATAGACCCCGGGGGTACATGAGCTAGCCGTGTTGGTCACCGAACCCGTACATGGCTAGACCTTTGATTTAAGGATCAAGGAAGGGGTCCGTATGGTTGTCGTTTTCCCCCAAGAGCTATGGATCACAGAAACAGATATTTCAAGGGATTGGCATCTTATCTCTAGGGGATCGTTGGCCACGGATGACAAGGCAAAGGATCCATAATACTCCACATATCATGGCGCACACGTCTTCGGAAATGATGTTGTTCTTCGGAAACTCTGTATTATTTTTACCAGACTCGGTAAATGACTTGATCATCGCAGTGTCTACGGTCTACCGTTTGGGATATGACATTCTGACCTGTAGGCTTGTGCAGGATATGTAACAATGGGTTCGAGGATCCCGTCACGTTCTCATTGTTACAAGAAGCAGCATCTCCCAACAATGCTCGCCCTATTGAACATCGAGAACTTCAAAGGTACTTCTCCGATCTCTTGTTGCAGAGCCATTATGCAGAACGCCTAGGTTAGGTTTCAATGAACTTGGAAGAACATTAGTGTTTGGAGAGTTTTAACTTCTAGCAACAAGATGAAAACCGAACACAGAATTCACTCCCACCCACGTGACCACTATGATGACGAACAAAAATGCATCTATCATTGTCTAGTCACACACATGGTCTAGTTGCTGCGTCTTTTTAACTCTGGGAAAAGTAAACCTTAGTTTTACTATGTTGAAGTGAGCTGAGAATAGAAAGTGAAGTTGAGCGTAATTGGGTGTGAGGCCCAGTGGGCCAAGTAGCCCACAGAGAAAAGGGACCGTTTGGACCATACCCAAACCCAATCAGTGCCATAGTACTCTTCTTTTATTTTTATTTTTTTGCTTTTTTGTAAATATAAGTGAACTGGACACAATGAAGCGACTCTCAACCGTGGAGACGTGTCGTTCTTCAATTCGCTTATGTGTGTCCAAAAATTCTGACAGGCCAACTTGGAAAAAAATAAATTTTGTTCATAAAAAATGAAAATTATGAAAATATATTCTGTGGAACTCGTAGGCAGCGTTTGGAATTTGGATGACATGAACGGTATTAGAAAGGAATGAAATCAATGGTTGTTTATATTGACAGAATGAAATCAGTGATTTCATTTTTTTTCTTTTTATTTGGTTCATTTGTTGGAATGGAATAAACAAAATTATGATTATATATGAAGAATTAAATTTAAATCTTAAGTAAAATATTGTCAAATTAAAAAACAGACTATGATATAATCTTATTATATTTTTTACATTAGATATGTCTAATTTTGCTTGGGTGAGTTTTTTTTTAAGATATTCATCTATGTTTGCATAATTTGTGTTAATAAAATAAAATTTAAAGTTATTTATTTATTAACTACTTAAACGAAAAAATATATTTTATTTTTTATTTAAAAAAAAAAACATTCCATTTTTTATTTTTTATTTCGAAATGGAGGAATTCGACCACCAAATCAGGATTTTGGAATGGAATCCAATTTCATACGAAATAGTGCATTCTGAGTGATAGAGTAACCAAATATGACTTTGTCCATTCTTTGGGTTATCCTATTCTGTCCATGATTTTCACATTCCAAATGGGGTATAGTTTTTTACATTCTTTTGGAAAATGTTTCTTAAGTATTGTTATTTGGGAAGATTCCTAATAAGAAGTAATTGTTTCTGTTTCTCTATTCTAATCGTGATACTTGTATTTTTATTATGTGTCGATGATTAGTTTTGAATCCTTTGTTATGATTATTGTGTATTATTTCATAAATTTGTGTGATATAATTAAGATGTTTGAGCTATAAAACTTACTCCCTTTGTCCCATAAAAAATATTATTTTCTCTGTCCTATAAAAAATATAATATTTTATCATGATTGTAATATTCAACACGAATTTTGAGAAATTTCAATATTCGTTTTAACGACGTAAGAAAATTACGTCACTGACTCAATATTAAAATATATAATTTAAATTATAATTATTTTTTTATTATAATTTTGCATATAACGATGTTTAATCGTCCTGCGGATGACTCATAACTTGAATAATTTCATCGGTGGCTTAAATCAATGTTATTTTTTTTTATGGGACGAAGATAATACAAAATTTCAAAAAAACATTATTGAATATGTATTTTGATAGGCTGGTTCTTATAGTTAATAATATATGATCTTTTTGTAACCATCATGATATAAAAATACATTATTTATGTTATAATTAATAATTCGTAATAAATTTACGTTAAACAATATTTGATTATTTTATAATATAGATTAAAATTTGTTACATCCCATCAAAAAATATTTTTTTATGGGATGGAAAGTGTAGAATGTATCTGTTTTTTTTCATATTGTTTTTGTTATTTTAAACAACAGAACTCCTCCTTACTGGGGTCAAAGTGACATTATCAAATCAACTAATCCAATGAAAGTTTCGAAGCCATTGTAAACGTTAATGTGCATGAAAGCCACAATTAACATTAATTAATTATCAAGTCTTGATGTAAAAAACTTCGTAATCCGTCTAATTCAAAAACCGGGACCCTCCAACAACGGGCCCCATTCATGTTCAGTACAAAAGTCACAATCTGATCTTCATCGAAATACAGGGAGCCGTTGGGCCCACAAGGAAATCCAGCATATCAAATTTCAGCTAATGAGAGCGCAGAGTTTAAGATGGAATTTAAAACCTCATCCAATGGCACACCAGATAAGGCCACCTCACCCATGCCCTTCTCCTCAAATGGGTCCCAAAAAGTACTCTACGCTCCCTAAAAAGTGCCCTTCACTGGGTCTCTCGTTGTGTCCCACACCACACCACCGTATATTTTTTATAAGTCCATTTATATATACCTACATATATTCACTGCTCCTGGTGTATACGCTTTTCTAAACTTCAAAAGATCTGATCATAGACATAAAATACGAATCAGTGATAGAAGCGAGTGACGGTGGGATTAATCATTGACAACGTTATGATTCTGGTAAAAAAGATGATCGCCAGCGCCGTCGGCGGGAAGACGGCGAGGGCGTGCGACTACTGCGTACGTAACCGTGCGCGGTGGTACTGCGCCGCCGACGACGCCTTCTTGTGTCAGCTCTGTGATTCCTCCGTCCACTCCGCCAACCCCTTGGCGCGTAGACACGAGCGAGTCCGTCTGAAGACGGCCTCGCTCAAGATCCACGGCGCAGGAGGCCGACGGTCCAGCGGGGAGGAGCTGGTCCCCTCGTGGCACCGCGGCCTAACCAGAAGGCCGCGGACGCCACGTCAGGTGAAGCAGGCGGCGTTGTCGATGAAGAGGAAGCTGTCCGAGATCAGGTCATTGAATCCGCCGCCTGTGGTACCCCAGGCGGGGGCGGACGATGACGTGTCGTCACATGAGGATGAGAGCGAGGAGCAGCTGCTGTATCGGGTTCCGATATTGGATCCCTTCGCTGCTCACCTTTGCACCCCAGGGCGATCTTCGGGTTCGGGTTCGGATCATACTTCTGGAGCAGCTGGCGATGCGGTGAAGAGCGAGGTGGCATCGGATCATGTGCGTATGCGATCGTCGGATCCGCTTGAGTATGTTGATTGCAACAACTCTTACGGGTACTTTCTTGCTGGATTCGATCATGTTCAAATAGACGAGCTCGAAGAGTTTGCGCTTGCAGCTGACGTGGAGAGTCTGCTTGGCGGTGGTCTTGATGATCAAGCTTATGGGATGGAAGAACTCGGTCTCTTAGACTCGTGTGGTGGCGATCAGGAGATGGATAGTGACGTTGGTAACGGGAGGGTTAAGGATGAAGATCAAGAAGGAATTGTGACGACCACAAACACCACCACGGCCAATTTGTTGTGTCAAGTGGAGGCTGACGTGGAGGGGGAAGTGGCGAGAGAGCCGTATGAGCTGACGTTCGATTATGATTCTCCTTCTACTTGTGAGGAGAAGGATGTGATCAATACTAATCCGCAGCGGGAGGAAGCGTGTGATCGTGATCAAGAGGAGGGTATGATCAAGAAGAGGAAGATTGAACTGAGTCTTGATTATGATGTGATTAGCACTGCCTGGGCTAACAAAGGTTCCCCGTGGATGAATGGAGAGAGGCCTATGATCAAACTTGACGACTGCTGGCCTCAATGCTTGGTAGGTTTTCGGTCGATGACTGAATACATGATCTAAGCATAAACGACTATGTGTTCATGAATTAATCGATTAATCTGTTCTGATCTGATATGATTTGTTGATATTGTTGTTACATGGTGGTTGTGCATCACCTGGAACACATAATCATGGATACGATCATGTAAGAGGTATGCTGGCAGGAGTGGGACAATCGACGATTGGAGACGGAGGGAGAGAAGCGAGGGTGTCGAGGTACAGGGAGAAGCGGCGGACGAGGCTGTTTTCGAAGAAAATAAGGTACGAGGTGAGGAAACTGAACGCAGAGAAGAGGCCTCGGATGAAAGGCAGATTTGTGAAGAGGTCGTCTTTCCCTGCAGGCTCTGGACCAGCAACAACCACACCAGCAATTGCAGCAGCAGCAGCAGCATTTCCTTTGCTAGCCAAATAACAGCTCGAGTCTATCATCGTCATCTCGACCTTACAGTTTTTTATTAGAATGGGTCGTTCACATACATAATCTGTTAACAGCGCGCTCCGTTTGTTGCATATGTTTCGTTTGACGAGGTCACTTGTGGTTATCGAGATGCGACGTGTTACATGTACATGTTCAAGGAATACTACTGGAATGTTGTTTGGCAATCGGAATATGTATCGTAATGACGATACTTCATATCCTTGATCGAGGATCCTAGCTAGTGGCTGGCTGGATCAGCCCAAATGAACCATGATCTTATGTGTAGATCGTAGTGAATAAGAACTAGTTTTCTTTTTGTACTAAAGTTTTGAGCAACGTCGTTCAGTTTTCCCGCACGTTTTCTAGTGCAGATTCTACACACTTGTATGAAACTGCTGTGACAGTGTGACATATATGTTTCAGGGAACAATGCGTTGCATAATCATCTGAACAATGTATGTTTCAACTTCGAGATGACAAAAAGTTAAAGTACTCCAAATTTGGTGGAATGGTCATGCGAGCATATAATAATCTTGATCCTAGATTGTGTTCAATATATTTTTGAAGCTAATTGTTTCACTGGACAGAACTCAAAACCATGAGAGTTGTACATCAAGTTATACCGTAAAAACTAGGACTTGATCATACTGCAAGTATCATCCACATAGTTCATACTGCAAAAAGTTAAAGTACTCCAAATTTGGTGGAATGGTCATGCGAGCATATAATAATCTTGATCCTAGATTCTGTTCAATATATTTTTGAAGCTAATTGTTTCACTGGACAGAACTCAAAACCATGAGAATTGTACATCAAGTTATACCGTAAAAACTAGGACTTGATCATACTGCAAGTATCATCCACATAGTTCATACTGCCTCCATCCTATATAGTTTTGATTTTCTATGTGTCAGACCGATAATCAGACATAGTTGTTTATTCCCTATGGCTGATTTGTTGATTTGACATGATTATTAAGAAATTAGATTAACTTTGATATTTTTAGTAATATGTCCTTATTAGAATAGTGAGTGGGTAAAGAAAGGAATAACATAAAAATAAAATGATTAAGAGGGTGATATGAGTGGATAGAGAAAGAGAAAATAATGATAAAGAATATAATTTGATGTAACGGATATTTTGGATATTATGATACCAAAAACTTGTTAATTTAGAAAACCTTATAATTTATGTGGAACGTTTATTTTTACTAATGTGTCACAATTTATCTAAAAGGGATAGAGTATAAATATTATCGTGAAATATCAATCATTGTGTAAGTTATATACTTCAATCTAATACATGTTACGGGACGTTCAGACGTGATTGATATAAAAATGAGATATATATTCATGCATATAATATAATACAAAATACGTATTTGTTGTAAAATATGTGGGATAAAAAATGAGTAAAACAACACGCATTTTAAAGTTATTATATGATATGATCAAACAATCTTTTTTTATAAAACTATCGCGAAACATTAATTATACATTAAGTTGTAAACTTTATCTTTATGTTGAGAAAATAATTTTCCCTTATTGTCAAGAGCAAAAAATGAAACATCTGAAAATACAGGTCTTTTTTTTTTACAGAATATATATTTATGTACTATGTAGCATCGTAATTATACAGTTTGATTAATTGTAAGGCACCGATGTGCTAAAAAGGTACTTCACGACCGTCTCGCTGTCAATTTTGAGATCGACGTCTCATGTGATAATATAACACAATGCAACGCTGGACTTTATCCATCAAGATGCCATGTTGGTCCAATGAGAAGGATGCATAAAGAAGATGAAATCTTGACGATGGAAAAACGGATCGGGTCCCGCACAAACCGAACAAATGGCTTGTAATTTCAAACTTGTTCACATCTTCTGATGCATGGGTCTACGTGGTCCCCTTAAATATTTCGTTTGTTATGAATATTACACACATTACCTCACAAAAAAGTCACGTTTTTCCGCTTACCATCATTAAGTTATCATACAAATATGTATTATTTTATGTATTTTTTTGAATTTAATCGAAACCTTTTCATACGATATAAAAATTAATGTGTGTTGAATGTAATGATATTTTGATATGTGAGTGTGAGAAGAGGAAGAGAAAAAAAAAAGGATAAATGATTATTGGATCATGAGTGAAGTGATATAAAATATGAATTTTTTTTATAATTTTATATAAAAAATATATTAAATAAGAAAATATTTAATTACTTTTCGGACGGTTCAAATAAGAAAATGTTTTGATTAATTTGAAGTGTAGGGATTATATATTTACTCCTTCTATCCCACAAAGAGAACACTTTTTAAATTAAATATTCACAAAAATTACAACACTTTAATATTTAGAATTTTTTTCTTCAAAAATATCAAAACACATCTATATTTTATTTTATACTCCGTATCATATAAATTCATCTCATTATCTTTAAATTTCTCCTCCTCTTGTTTTTCTCATTTATTTCTCTCGCAAAATGAAAATGCAAATAATTCATTTATATAAAATTTGATACACACGTAAATTTTTGTTTCTAATCAAAATTGTTTTTTTATTTTATTTCGTGGGATGAAAAGAGAATTATATATATTTTTGTTTATTTAATCACAAGCACATTAACATTAGCAATTGTCTTCTGCCACTTGCTTAATCAGAGAGGGATGTTGGACCTATATACTTCAATATTTCAACCAAAATTCCATAGGTTTTATGTTTATATGATAGTTTTATCATAGAACTATATACTGCTATTCGATTGAGAGGTGCATGTCAGATGTTTCCTAGCTAGAGTACCATCGAAATATTCAGGGACAACGTTTGCCGCCCGTGGCAACAAAACCTCCACAAGTTATTGATAATTTCTGAATGTTATATTTTGAAGATTATATATCGCACGGGATTGAGATGTCCATGGCGAGTATCGGCCCCATTAAATATATATATATATACACGTTGGATTAGAAGACATGACTCCCTTGATAATCATGGTTGATCAGAGAACAAACCTTGATTCTTATTGAAAAACAATGTTGCAACAACATTTTACGATATGTTACTGACTTTTGAGGGAAAAAAAAAGTGGATGGCATATCCATTTGAACAACTCATGAGTCACTAATCCAAATGTTTATGCATTTGAGGTGACAATGAGTCCCTAGACTATAATCTGAGCTACACGCTACAGAGGCAACTACTTCGAGTAATTACATCAGAATTCGTACCTTGAAATATCTATTTTTATTTTGATATACACTTCAACATAATCTTTTTCAATGATTTTTTTTTTCCACATAATCTCAATTTTGGATAAATCAACGGGAGTGCTCTTGGGTTGTAAGCAGGAAGAATGCACCTTCGTGGATGGAACATCATACATGGATGGATGGGTGGATTATCAACTCAAGTACGATTTCCCTGCATACTTCTTCCTAAAATCTATGTATGAAATGAATGAAGACAAGAAGAACGAGTTGACACACGAAATTTTTACGTGAAAAGAACCCTTAAATGTGAAATGAAAAAAAATCACAAGGTCTATTCCAGTCAAATATCTCCATTATAAAAATAATGGGGTTACAAAGAGTACATCGTCTATATGACGGAATCACAATAAGTACAACACTTTTTAATTGATCAATCGGACATAAACCTTCTTTTTTTTTTTTTTTTTTTTTTTTTTTTTTTTTTTTTTTGTAGAATGATGATTTCTACTCCCTCGAACTTCTTTTTACAAAAAAATTATAAAGATAAGAACTTTGTGTTTGTGATGAATGTGAATGAGATGCTTAGAGGGTGTGCATAGACCCCCTATATATAGTGAAAGAGGTCGCTCTTTGCTATCTTCCATTTTCACGGTACTCATCTTCCCAATAGTTAACTTCTTTAAGAAGGATTCATGCACCAAGCTGATTCATGCACCAAGTAGATTCGTGGATCTTGTCGATTCACGTATCGACGGATTCATGTATTGAAGGGATTCATGCATCATCCAACTTCCTCATAATGAGGGATACCAACAAAGTTCCCGTGATCAATTAGTGGCAAGTGAAGTGCGATCAAACAAAGATGTTATCAAGGAACAAATCTTTTAGAAGAGTACGATGATTTGTCTCGTTAAAATTTGAATTTAGATATTGTGTGTCAATATGTTAATTAATGACTTAGAGATTTAAATAACAAAACCGAAGGATTATAATTTAATTATTATGATTTAATCATAATTATTCATTTTTATGTTTTAATCTTAATTATTATTTAAGTATTTGATATTGGATAGTCAAAACACACGCTCTTCTTATCTTAAAATTTACATGTACAAAGACAGTCACAGATATCCCTGTGTGCTGAGAGATGGTCCAACCGTCCAAACCGATCGGCGGTCGTCAAGCAAAATATTTTTCATTAATGACAAATCTGCAAGGAGACTGTAAATTCATTTACTCGCATGTTTGATTCGAATCCAAATGCAACGGGACAAAATGACACCCCTAAAAGTTGAACTTCACTCCCCACCCTTTTAACGTTTTCCTAGCTTCATTAATGCAGTACATATAAAATATTTGACGATTTTAATATTAAATTCATTCTTAATAAAATATGGCATGAGACAATGTTCCTTCCAAAATATTTGAGCAATTCGTACCATGGTTAATTAAGACCAGGTCTCAGTCTTGTGGTGTTTAAATTAGACTTAGTTTGAAGTAAAAATCAATTGTAAGAAAAATACTCCACCATTTCAGCCTCTGGTCGAACTCAAATAGTGATAAATGACGCTCGCGTATAAGTTATGCCTATCCAATCATGGATTAATATTAACAAATCTCTTTCATACCTCCGTCCCTTGGAGGGGAGTATATATAATTTCATCGATTGAGTTGTATTGGGACGTTCGTTAATTTGTAATGTTTGATTTACGGTATAATTCTGTTCATGAAAAAAAAATTGGTTTAATCGCTTATTACGTGAAATAATGGGATGTTAATTTCATCGTCGAACAGATATCCTCCTATTTCCCCTCTTGAAGCGATGACCACGTGTGGGACCTGTAGAGAGCTGGAAACATTCATCCACAGGTCCATTAAATGCGATTGCGGATTTGCGGGTGAATCAAACCAACAACTCCTCTTACCAATATAATATTGCTCAATCCATCCATCCATCCATCCCATCCCATCCCATCCATTTTTCGATGACCATTTCTTTTCATCTTCACCGAAACAGCAAAAATTCAACATATGACTTCACATCATGTGGATACGTGCAAATTCTCAATCATCATATAGTATCACAAGTTTAGATATCGAGTTGCAAAAACCACTGCAGAAAGAATAGAGTGCCCCTTTTCGGCAATTCAAAGGTTGCATTGCCTTACGCCAAATCTGTGAAACATTACGAGTACAAGCTCAAACTCTATTATCCGTAGAACTATGTCTTCTAAGACCATAATACCCTCGATTTTCTCCCTCCAAGACATGAACTCAATCATCAATAACTAGGAGAAAAACGTGAGTATTATGGGGAATAAACACTACTCTTAAGAAAATTTTAAAAAAGATCAAGATGAAGGATCCATCAAACTTGCTAGCTATGATAATATATGGTCAATTCAATTATGAAGAGCATCTGGGCAGCTGGGAATCCTCCTCTTGCTATCCACGAACCCTTCTCCTCCACCGCCGCCGCCGCCGCCGCGATCCCCTGTTGTCGACGAGTTGAATAGGAGTTGATTTCTGTCATTGCCAAAGAATTTCCTATACAAACCATTCTTGCTCACCCTTCTGTTCTCCGGCAATATCCGTACCGCCCGTGCCGGGCAATTTTTGACGCCACAGAACAACAAGATTATGAGTAACAACACCGCCTTGATATAGCCCCACCCGAGTCCCCTGCCGCCGCCGGACAGCATCACCGTCGGCAGAGAAACATGTAATTTTGATGCTTGATTCACCGGTCGAGCCCCCTGTGAATGATTCAACGATGCACCTAAATTGGAAAGATTTTTTTTTTTCGTTTGTGGGATAATCGAGATTGATATTCTGGTGAAAGATGATGACGAGCTTTTTTGGTGAATAATAATTATTCAGGGACGGTGTGGGAAGGAAAACAGAGACGGAGTGTGTGTGTGTGTGTGCATGACTGACGAATGAGAGTGGTGTGGTGGGGTTTCAAAGAAATGAAAAGGGTGGGACTTGGGAGCGATGTACAGCATTCGCCCACGTGAACACTGTTGGGTAGTCTTCTTGTCGTAATTCAACTCAGCTTTTGCAAATTTTATGCGACTTAATCGAAAAAATCGGAGATTCCACATCCGGAGATAGTATATATAAAAAAAGAATAAAATTTGTATATATAATTTTGTTTTTCAAGAATGTTTTTTTTTATAATTTATAATTGACGAGATTATATCGATATATTTTTTTCTTTTTTATGAACACCATCGTTAGAAGTTGGTTCAACGGTAATTGGTCTAAACAATCCTTCTTCTAAAACATATGAGAAAAATTCAACGTCGTTCTTAGATCATTATATTGTTCTTTTCTTCCTGATATCAACATTAAAGCCTGTAACAATAGGTCCAACTATTTCTCGGTCGCGTAAGTCTGGCAAACTTCTACTAATGGATATGATGATACGTGAAGATTATCTTCACCCTTTGGGGTGAAAACAACAACACATCAAAACAGGGGGAGAGTGAAGGAAGGAATATTTTACTTGAAATTGAGGGACTGAATAAACCGTGAAACAACCATGTCGTTTTTGGTGTATGATATTTGCAAAATCTTCTTCTGTGACCAGCCTGCACATTCTGTGCATCGATTTGTATTTTGGATCGGTAGCAGAAAATGGGATCCGATCAATGGTTGAACCAACTTCGACTGTATACAAAAATCGGTGTACTATTTGGGTTAAGCTTTGGGATTAATCCTCGGTGGTGAGGGCCATCTTCACCGAGGCATTACATAGAAATGGCGAGACAAACAAATTTTCAGCTCATGTTTTTCGGTTCACCTTATATCACGGATTCGATCCAAATTCAATAGATACGAATACCACAATAAAACAATGATTAATATAAATAAGAAATAAAACAATATCATGCAAAATTTAATGCGGGGAAAACCGATTTTTGGGGGAAAAACACCCCACAAACAACAAACAATCCACTAATCGTATCACACGATTACGACAATCGTTTCTTTCAATGTCTTTTGTGTTTTGTTCAAACTATATGATAAAAGATATAAAAACGCGGAGAAAATCTTGCCATGGCCTGAGACGGCTGTGTCTCCAGGCATGACTTGCGCCAAGCCGTGTTTCGAGCCTATGTCTTCACCACGCATGGCCTACTTCACTTTGCACGACCGTGTCTCCTTCTGCGTAAGCTGAGACAAACTTTGACACCTTACATGTCAATTTTTGAATCGAAGGGGATTATGTGTCTTTTTTCAAAACCAGTGAAGCTTGTGACCTGTGAGGCAAGAGTGTGTCAAGAGGTGCAAGCCACTGCTAATCATAAGCCGAATCTCATGAAACGTACTTAATTTGTTCACAGCATAAAGATCTCTTTCACAGCGAACATGAACTTGTTAGAACGCTTAGATTACTATCAGGATTAGACACATTATCAAACTATTGGCATATGCTAATATATTACTCCATCAGTCCCCAATAAATTACGTTGACATATATTTTGATATGTTTCGTTTTTATTCTTAACAATATCAGAAAAAACTTAAAACTGACTCAAGATTAAAGTTCACAACTTAATCTGTCATTAATGTCTCACAATAATTTTGTAAAAAACGATGTTTGATCATACTATATTAGACTTCGAGGTGTGTGTCATAGTAATTTATTTGGGATGGGAGGAGCAGTAATTAGTAATCCTCACATTGTGTATAGGAAGAGGTGAAGCAGGAAGCTGTGGCGAACCTGTTGCTCTTAAAGCCGACTCATGAAAGTGCAAATAAGTCCAAGCACAAGGGGAAAAGAGAACTAGTCTGGGCACTCTGTAACGGTACGTATTTTCAAATGTATGCAATGGCTCCTCAAAACAGTTTCATCCTATCCTCACCAATCAAGGTACCATTTTGGCCCCTTCACTGTGCCCAGAATAATAGAATTTGGACCAACCAAACTGGAAAATTATAGAGCAAACTGAGAGGTTCCATTGCCATTTTTACATACGGCGAAGTAGAAAGATATCATAGCAGGATACATGTTTGTTTGTGCAATACACCGGGATACATGTTTGTTTGTGCAAAACACCGGCTTTGATCATTTGCTAAGCAAGTGAAAGGAGACATCGATGTAACAAGTGCGAGGACGCAGAAGAACAAACAGTTGTACACCAATGGAATTCAACGTATCTCATCCAATAACAAGGCGAATTCTCATACAAATTTCTCAATCTCAATTTCTGCGAATCAACAGGCCGAAAATGGAATGCTAATCAACAAAAGCTCCCCTTACCCTCCTCTTCTGTATTCACAACAAATCTGTAGATATGAACTCATAGCACTTCACCTAACAATATCATCACTCACCCTTCAAATTTATTTGATTAGAACAACAACTAGTACCAACTAAACTCGCCTATTTACACAAAGGATAGTCTTGCTCGGTTCACTTCTGAAGCACAATGCAAAAAAACTCGTCAATTCTCGTGGGAGAAAAAATGCTCTAACCCCATGCAGGGATGCTGGAACTCCTGCGTTCCATGTCGAGGCAATCAAACCCTTCGACCCTCACTGCCGGTTTGCTGCCAATATTCGGCCTCGCACATCCCCCTTTCCTTGAGGTGCTTGGCGAAGCAGCTGAACCAGGCCGTGCTGGTGAAGGCATTGGAGTAGCAGAAACTGGTGCAGGATGTAGCTTTGCATTCCTGAAATGGGCATCTTGAATTAGTGGGTTAGATACTCTACACGGTGGCGACCCGCTGAAAAATCGTGGTAACGAGGCAGTTTGGTAGTTTGATCTTGAAAGTTCATGACCTTCCTGTGATATTGTAACACCAACAATAACACAACATGTTATTGATATGCATCATTGAATCAAAAGCTGTTCTAAAATGGACGTTGGATGACATTATTCGGAGCTTTGCATCACATGCTGCTGAGCCCATAAATGAGAAAACTACAGCAATGGTCCAGACTTAACACTGTTCCCACTTCTTTCAATTAAAAGCAATCCTAACCATTGATAAAGAAAAGTGCCACATATAATTAATCACTTTTACAGTCACCTAAAAATTTTGCTCCAATCGATCTCCGTGATTTGTTGATGTCTACCTGATATCATCACTGCATAAAAGTTATTTATCGCTACCGGTTCTCATCTCATTCATCACTGCATAGCACATTGTTATATCAAAAAAGTATTACTCTCATCAAACATACGA
The DNA here is from genome assembly GCA_001925005.1 of Drosera capensis. NCBI lineage: Eukaryota > Viridiplantae > Streptophyta > Magnoliopsida > Caryophyllales > Droseraceae > Drosera > Drosera capensis. The sequence continues at coordinate 121,337 of LIEC01006063.1, forward strand.
AATCTGAATTACAATAAGTTCAGGATATTTTGAATTCATGATTCATGGCTTTTGAATTCTCACAAAAAGAAAACAAAACTTGAAAAATACAAACAGGAATGGGAAAAGAAAGCAGCTTTACCATGGTGATGATCAGATCCAAAAGCTCACTCCCTGCTTTTGAACCAGACAGCTCATCCAGCACAAATTTGGCCGTAGCAGGACGACGAGGCTTCGGACACACGACAAACCGCCGACCATCACTCCTCGCATCCATGCTCGACTCGATGGCTGTTTGCTGAATCCCGCAGCCGTTCATTTTCTTTTTACAAAGCTGAACAGACCCGCAAGCGTCAAAAGGGATATAATAATTCTCAATTCAATCAGCATATCATAATCTTGGAAGAAATGGAATGATGAAATCGTTCAAGTAACATATTCAAAACATCCAACTCGAATACGTTACAGTGATTGTAACACTTGAGAGAATTCTCAAGGAAGATTATTAGGTCAAATCTGCTTACTGAAAGAAGCTTGTCAAAATGAAGGATAAGCAAAACAAATGCTCAAACAACTCAGATACATGTGTAGTGAACATAAACCAGAGAAGATGAGCAAAAAAAGTGGAGGAATTAGGAGAGAATACCTGCAAGTTCCCAATGAACCTCCAAAGTGAACAAATATCACTTGAACAATTTTGAGAGAAAAGGAGAAGCAAAAGGGCAGGCAAGGAGTGCGATGGATGCCATGGATAGATAGGGAGGCATTAATGGAGTGTGGTCCTCCTCTATTGCACTTTACGCAATTTTGATTCCCTGTTAACACGAGCCTTTTTTTTTTTTGAAAGTATGTTAACACGAGCTTTAAAAAAATATCCTGCAAAAAACGCACAAAATTTTCAAAATAAATTGAAAATATCTAAAGCTGTTTAAAGTGTCAAACACAAAAAAATTCATATAGAGGTTAACTTGAAATTACGTGGATGTACAAAGATGCAGAAGCGGCGACCAGGAGTGACTTTGAGTAGATAAGACACCCAGTAAAAAACCAACAGAGCTACTCAACCCACCCTGAAACTCTGACACGTACCTACCCTTTTGCATATCAGTTGTCACAAGATTCAAATCAGATCGTCCTATGTGCCGACCTCAAATCATATAAAGGGCAGACAGGAACCTAACATTCATTTCTTATCTTTAGTTGGGCACCATAATGCATCAATTCGTTGCAAAGGTATAAAAAAAACTTAAAGTTGGGCACAAGCACTTATCCTATGTGTCGAATCCCAACGCAAATGATGATAAACTGAAAAACGCTCTAAACATAATTGGAGAATGATGATAAACTGCAGCGAGAACAACCTGATGCAAAGAATCTACCAAATAGACCACTCTTCCTAGAGGTATAACAAACTCAAGGAAAACATACATACCTGATTCGCGTTTGCTCTTTTTACCATGGGAATGAGAATGAAAATCTGCAACAAGAGTGTAACCCATCAATAATAAGAAGAATAAGGTAAGCTGGAGCTTTCAAAATTAATGGCCCGACGACAGAGACCCTAGATAAAAATTTCCAGCCGAATAATGACGAATGCTAATACTAGTAGTTACTGTAAGGTTTAGTTGATTAAAGTTAGACATAGATCGATACAGAACACCATGTTATTAGCAGAAACAAATACAAAATTACTTTTAGAGTTTTTTCATAATTCTAAATGTGAATCTACAACGAAAGTTAATACGTCTGGACGGCGTCGGGACTACTCCTCTGATAACCTCGATCGCTGACTCGATAAGACACATTGTACGTAAAGAACGTAAGAATACGAATGAGACTCAGAGGAGACGATCTAGCTTATATATATAAAAATCCTAACGGACCCTCCCATCACGGGCTCGTTAGGCCTAACCTATTGGGCCTGAAGCCTAACCCACACCAGGCAGCCCATATTCGACTTGATTAAGAGTTCGTTAACTAATGTTTTACTTGAACAATTAATTAGCGTGATTATTATAATTAATATAACCCATACTTATAAGAGTATTAAAATTAATATTTTAACACTGCTACTTAGGTTGTATTAATTATTAAAATTATTTTGAAAACGACTCCACTTTAGAAAATAAAACATTATCAAGCTAATCTGATTTTTCAAAAAATTACGCGCACTTTACAAAATCGGTTGGTCTAGCAAGACTATTCAAGTTGATCCAATCTCATAGAGTTTCAAACCTCGAATCATGATGGCACTGCATCTTTGATAAAAGCGACAAATGACCTTCCATGGTCATAAAGCTTTAGACTCTATTAACATGGATTGGATATGATAGTGTGATAAATTGATAGCACTCGAAGGGTATCTTGATGTGTTATGAAAATACCCCAATAACAATCCTTCTGTTATCCTCATGTCAGTTGTCGATTTTCTCTAACCTTTATACATTATCGCATGAGAAAAACATTGATTCAAATGAACCCTTGTATGTCTCATCATTTTAAACCATATGGTGAACTATATTGTATCTCAAGACATAACTTAAAGGGTACCCCAAGTCTTGGCTCAAGATTGACACAAATTTTAAGACTTTTAAAACATGAAGTCAATATAACTGAAAATGCATGCAATTTATTTGACTTCATTATAAAATTACAACAAAACAGATGAAATAATACCCTGAAGAGCATACAAAATACATTACACGTACTAAATAATCACATCCCAAGATGTTCCTGAACCGATGCTAGCAACATGTCTTTTAAAGATACAAGACCGAATACCTTTAGTTAGTGGATTTGCAATCATATCATCTGTTCCAATATGCTCAACTGTAACGTTATCTCTCTTAACCTTCTCCTTGAGGACCATATACTTTACCTCTATGAGTTTATACCCTGTAATACTCCTACTGTTGTTAACAAACAACACAACGAAGTTATTATCACAGAACAACCAGATGGGTCTAAACACAAAATCAACAACATTAAGGTTTTGCATGAAGTCCCTGAGTGTGATGACTATATTGGTTGCTTTATAACATGCTACAAACTCTGTTTTCATGATTGAACAGACACAGTTCCGCCTGGCATCATAAACGCATAGCCTGAGGTGGAATTTCTGTTATCTAGACAACTTGCACAATCAGAATCTATATAGCCTTCAAGCTGTAGATTCTCCACTCTACAATACATCAGCATATAATTTCTGGTTCTCTTCAAGTACCTCAATACCTTCCTGATAGCTATCCTATGATCCTGACCTGGATTAGACTGATATCTACCAAGAAGTACAGTTGCAAAGGAGACATCCCGTCTAGTGCACGCTTGAGTATACATAATGCCCCTAACTGCACTTGTATAAGGTACTTTCTTCATGACTTCTCGCTCAAGATCATTCCGAGGACATTGTGATAAGCTCAACTTATCATCTTTACTAATAGGTGCCACTCTAGGTTTGCAATCTAGCATATTGAACCATTCCAGAATACAATCAATGTATGTCATCTGAGACAAACTCAACAAATGACGAGAACGATCTCTAGTAATCTGTATGTCAAACACAAAATTAGCTTCTCCCATATCCTTCATATCAAATTTTCTTGACAACAAGTGCTTCGTCTCATGGAGTAAAACTAGATCACTGCTGGTGAGCAAAATATCATCCACATAGGGAATGAGAAAGATGAATTTACTCCCACTGATCTTGAGGTATATGCATGGATCAATTGGATTCTCCTAAAGTCCATTCTGAAATTAGCTTCGTAAGTACCACTATTTGGATGCTTGCTTCAATCCAAAAATAGACTTTCTGAGTCTATATACAAAATGTTCATTGCCTTCCATGACAAAACCTTCAGGTTGAAGTGAGCATCAGTGCCATAATAATTCCGAAGGAATCTTTACTAGAAATGTGAGACACCTTGTACTACTCCTCTTATAGCCTCGGTCGCTGTCTCGATGAGACACCTTGTACGTAGAGAATATATGTATACGAATGAGACTTAGAGAAGACGACCTACCTCATATATATATATATATATATATAGAAATTCTAACGACCCCTCTCATCACGGATTTGTTAGGTCTAAAGCACATCCCACACCAGCCACCTAATATTCGACTTGATTAAGAGTTCGTTAATCACAATTTACTAAATCAATTCATTAACATGATTAATTAATATAACCCAAAAATATTAAAATTAATATTCTTAAGGATTACACATCACAATAGCTAAATCAGAAATGATTGTCCTTCCTACTCATAAAGAACAAAGCCAGGTCATGTTGATGCCCAAAGTATGTGGACCGTCACAGGAGACAAGAACAAGGCCTATTATGCTGATCACTGGACCAGCAGAACCCAACTGAAAATAACTCAACTCAAGAAACCTAAATTGAATTCATTAGCAACTTCACATACCTCACTTGTCCTCGGTCTGGAACTTGAGCAAATGCTAGGAGGGAGCAACCGGAAGTCGGGTCAGAATTTCTTCAGCAGCATAATGGAACCAGAGATCTCGAATCAATCGAAGAAGTTTCTTGAAGATTGATGGGATCCCCACTTGCATCTTCGAATTGAATGTCGGAAAACTCGGAATGGCTAGACGTCATGCTCAGCTTCACATATAATGCCACCATCTTCAATGCTTAGCTTCACGTATAATGTCACCATCTTCAATGCTCAACTTCATGGCTGGCATTATAATCCTGTCAATTGGAAATGCATTTCCCAGGACAGCAACAATCGAATGATCAACTAGACGATAACGAAAGTCCCCAATAGTCCATGGGCCTCGTTTTTCAACTCGAACTGAAACTCATATCCCATCCCGCATATATTTACAGCTTTGTATTGGAAAAAAGGAATTCGAAACAAACATGGGATTCCGGTTCGACAGTCCAAATCGCGATCAAAAGTCACCAAATACCCTCGAGAGCATAACCGTTCACCGAAGCTCTCTACATACGATAAGCCGCATTGGCCCCGTAAATCACCCATCATCATTTCTAGGGCAACGACCCACACGATTCTCAATCAATCTCTCAACACAAACTATCATGAACCTCAACCAGAAAGCGGAGATTCCTCGAATCACCGCCGCCTCACCCGTTCCATTCCCATCTCATCCCCTGAAGCCGCCGCCGATCGAACGGTCGTCGGAGTCGCTGGATTCACGGCATCATAAATCGGCGTCTCCGCTCTTTTTTCGTGATGGAATCGTAGGCGGATATTTTCCCGATCGAACGCGATTGTGTTTACGAGGGAAGCGAATGATGTAGAAGGAAATGGCGATGGAAGACGAAGATTGGATAATTGGATAGCTCGTTGTGGATATCAAGGGTCGCCATTGAAGCGAGAATCGGAGAGATCAAAACCTGGGAGACGAATGGCGATCGAGGCATGGATGTGGGATCAGGGGGCCCACATCTCATCGCGGGCCAGCCTGGCCCATTTTTTGGGCTGGACTTGCTCAATCTGTTGTGGGCTGACCCAACCAAATAAGGCACAACAATCTCTCTCCTACTATCTCATTAGATTGTTGATGTTTGGCCCATTAAAAAATGCATATAGCCCAAAACATCATGCATTAGTCCTTTCCAAAATCTTGTACATTGACAAGGATTAGTTGAATTATTATTGTTGTAAATTTGATAAATGAAATTGGACCGTCTAATGTTTAGCTTATATATGAGAAAATTCTAGACAGAGTATCTAAAATCTCTTGGAAACTCTATGTGCCTCGCTCCGCTGTCGCCACGGTTACATCGGCAACATGAATTTTGAATACAAGATTAGATTATGTTGCCCTGCGGAAATTTGCAAAATAATCTATGACAGAGGTATCTTGGACTCGTGGTTGACGACATAAGCTCATCATATATATAGGCTATCCAATATACATGCTGAGCAAGTGATGAAGGATCATGTGAGATACAGCAGCTTTTCAATTTAATCAGTACATGAAAATCTCAAGGCACCAGAGACCCAACTAGAACTTCAATAGTACTACAAGTGAGGCAAACAAATGCCGATTTGAGAAAATGAGAAGAGCAAGACCAAGTTGAGGAATCACACGCAAAATGGAAAACGAAGCAAAGAACACAATCAAGAGTTGAGAAAGGGGGATGATGCTGATAGTAACGCATCTCTCTCTCTCCTTCTCCATAATAAGTATCAGAACAGTGACACCACAAAGGGCTTCAACCCACATGTGGATCACACAAATCTCCCCTCTCCAGCGGCCTACCTGTGTAGCTGCACCAGCAGCCCCCCTCCATGCCTACTTCCATTTCTCTTGTGTATACCAGTATACCATTAGTTTTATTCCTATATACGCGTATTATTTGGGATTTCTGTTTCTTTTATCATTATAACTTTCTGTCATATAGATGGATGCATTCTTTATGACGAATTGTGACGAATTGTGGCACCTTAACACTTCGTCCAAGTTCCATTCCAAGTTAGAGAGCGTATACAAGGTGATATTAGATCATGTCATCTTGGATAGGATTTTTGCATCAAGATTGAGGTTGATGTATGATAAATGACAATCAATTTCCTCAACACCTACGATCACCCACCTTTGGTGAGTTGTATTGTTCATAAGTTTGATGTTAGACGGGAACTTTGGGCATGTAACCTCCTCTATGGAACCCGATTCTATTCAGGGGTCTTTTTCACTGGGCATGTTGAATATTCATATGGAGTATATATAAGTATTCCTTTCGTTTCATAATAATTACAACATATACATATTTTGTATTATTATGTACATATGAATATAACTTTCGTTTTCATATCAAGTCACGTCTGATCGTTCTGTAACATATATTAGATTGAAATACATAACTTACACAACCATTCCGCAACATATATTAGATTGAAATACATAACTTACACAACCATTGATATTTCACGATAAATTTAAAAAAAAAAAATTTGATCGTCGTTACACGCGTGTCGAATTCAACATCGATCCATCTATCAGATCAAAATATTATTATAATTTTGAATCTGAAAAAAGCACAAAGGAGTAGACATTTACGCTTATGATGACCTGTGTTGCCTAGGCTAGGTAGCTAGGTATCTAGCTATGATCAGCGGGCCTCCCTCTTTCTCTTTCTCTTTCCCCCTCAGCAGAGCATGTCTGTGTGGTAGGGCTTTGCCCTTGTCTTCACTGTCGTCCTTGCTCTTCTTCTTCAATGGTCTAAATGTTCTTTCTCATTCATGATTTTATAGCTGCAGCTCTCTCGTGGGGTTGGATGGAGTGGAGGAAAGGGAAGGATGACTTTAATGCTCGATGTGCAATCGACATTTGGATATTTGATTGTCACATTTGCTTCCTTTTCTTGCACATATATGGTCATATCTTCATTACTCTGGCTTCCTTGTGTCTCATGTGTGTCACTTTCGAGTTTCGGTATTGCGCTTTGTTGTTACTTTAGCTGCACCACAACTTGACCTGTTGTTAGGTTTCAGGTTGAGTGGTATCGATAATCAAGAAAATGATTGTTCGGGCATTATCTCCTATTGTAGAGGTATATATGGTGATCGGGACTGCTGTATATGTGAGTCGGTAATCCTAGAGTGGAAAAATAGATATCCACGTGTTTGTAATTGTACGTGTAGATATCCCCTGTCTTTAAGTACCGGTCAAAACACCAAGATGTGTAGTGTAAAGAAAAGAAAAACGAAAAAAGGGACGATATCCCAACTTTCCCACTTTCTTTTTCTTCATTTCTTCATTTCTTCATGCGTATTATCACCACCAAATCCCACTACCAACCACCACGACACGTTATTGTCTCACCACGTACTACCAAACCGGATCCGGCCATACCCAAACCAAACGAGGATAACATTATAGCCCCTTTATATTCGGGCATTGTCTTGTGACAACAAAATGGTTAAGAACAATGGTTGCATTTCTGCAACCGTCCCGTCGGAAATGTGGCTACGAAATGCAGTCCACGATTACCAAAATGCAAATGCACAGGGGAAAAACTACAGTGCACTGTAGCCCATTGGTTGCAGTCTCTACATCCCCATCGTATAAGATGAGAAAACAGAGATGTGTTGTTTCAATGATATAATTTCCCAAAAATTAGCGAACGTACCAGTGCGCAAAACCTCTTCTTTTTTTCCCTTCTTTTTTTTTGGGGAG